>BQNB010059123.1:0-37458 GCA_026074375.1 Tanacetum coccineum | reverse complement strand
TATTATTATTTATTTATTTTTTAAAAATTATATTTATTATTATTAATATAATTATATAATTTGTTTTTTCATTTCATTTGTTTCCAACCAAACACGCGATAGTTTTCACAAATTCTAATTCCTTCAGATTCCAATTCATTAACATTCCAATTCTTTAACATTCCAATTCCTTAACATTCCAATTCCTCAAACACATTCCAATTCCAACAAAAACATTCTGCGAACCAAACGCACCCTAAATCTCATCTTGTCGGGCTAGCTATGGGGGGCGCCGCCACCCCATACTCAATACATGCATCCGCCCCTGACGACATAAACGTGTTACATTTGATACCAAAAGTGTTATCGCTCGTTCAAAGTTGTGGGCCAAAGGTGAGCTCGTGAGTGCATCCATACAAGCCATATTGGACTGGCAACGTAGGACTATGCGCATGATGTATACCGTCTCATTCATGCTCGAAAGCGAAGCACATTGTGCCAACCCCGAAGGAACATTTGACTTTTTATGTCTTGGCAACCAACGGGGAAACTAGGATGGACGATGAGTATATGTCGTTGGAACTGGCTATGGATGGTAGTAATTACAGCCGAGCTCGAGAAGCGCAATGGTAGTCATTATAGTCGAGCCGAATAATCTTCCATTACGAGTATATTACGATATTTTGCGAAAAAATTAAATAATCTTTAACAAAACATAAAAAGTTATTCCATCCATACACACTAGATTAAAGACATGTAGACAGCCGCTAACATCCCATGACCTTTTTACCATATACGAAAGTAGGAAGCCCCTTGATAAATAAAGAAAACTCGTCACCTGGATCCATAAATAAACGACTCAATCAAAATTTCAATTTGCAAAAAGAGTGAATTTCGGTAAATATTAGTTCATTTTACCTTCGCGAGTACGTCTTTGTATAGACTACATGTAAGAAAAGCGAAAAGGTATACAAAGAGAAAAACTCCCGAGGGTAAGATTTACGTTTTTTCTTCAACGCAACGGGTGTAACTTTGCTCTTTAATTTATTAGGACACACACCTGCCGATAGTTACATGTCAAAAATACGCCTCTCGTGTGGGAAACTTTATAGTCGCACCGTCCTTGGGAGGACATATGTGATGCTATTTCGAATGTGAAACATTTAATTTACATAGCGGGGTGGTCAGTTTAAACTTAGATTACGTACACCATGACAACTTCCACAAAGCTTTCCTAATGCATAGAAAATGAAAGTTATGGCGATACTCGTGAGCCTTAAACACCATTTTGTTCTATACAGGGGCGGACCTACATAGATGTCGGGTGTGACACAGGCTACACCCGATTTTAGGTCACGCAGTGCAAAAAATTTCAAAATTGCCCTTTTTTTTGGTATGTGCAACCCAGTGGCGTCTCTGAGGTCATGTGTAGAATTTAATTTAATAACAAACATGGGGCCTAAAACAGATGGTAAACAATTTTCTAAATAGATAAAATGTGAAATAATTGTTTTTGGAGTGCCTCGGCTAGCAATTACACTGCAACTATTTAAATCAAATACTTGTAGTCACTTTTATATAGAATATATACACATATCATATATAAATTGAGGCCCCTATAATTTGGAGGCCCTGTGCATCACACACCCTCATATACGGCTCTGGTGCAACCCCCGAAAAATTTTGTGCTACTTTAGTTTCTTACGGTGTAACTTTAATTACATTTTATTTGTTCAACACCCTATTGAAAATCTTGGGTCCGCCCATGGTGCTATAGACGATGGAGCTGCATTCCAGACAAACCCGAAGATCCAGCTCATGCGTGTCTATGTAGTGGAAAAGACAACATTATCCACCGTGGCATTCAAGAAGGCTACATTAACGCATGATATTTATACTAAACTAGTCAGGTAAGAGGTTTAGATCAACTTCAAAACATATGCATTAACAAATTGTCAAAAATCAATAGGGTGGTCATCCCACATCAAATGTAGGCCTTTTGATGTTTTCAAATGCCCATTCTTAGTGAGTTTGAAGTATGTATGCATTCCTACGTAAGCTTAATATACAAAGCTTAGTAATGTAAATTCTTATGCTTCAAGGTTATCTATGAGTGTCCTTTTTTGAATTTCTGTTCGCTTGCTAATATCATAAATAGAATTTTTTTCAAACCGTTGTTGTAACGCCATATCCCAAGCTTAAAGATCGAGTCAACTAAAGTATTCGAGATCTGTGCAATATATTCACAAAATATCATTAGGTAGAACAAGTAACTGTGGATTACATATTCAAATTTGTAATAGGTTAGAAGATTAAGATGATGCTTACAATGGTTCTACTTTAGATTCTATTAGGTCAAATCGGGTCAAACCCAACCCAATGGGTAATCATACCCGCTGTCAAATATGGCAGTTATAGAAAAGCGGTTACATAACCGTTTTACAGTTATTTCACCAAGGGATGCATCGGTTCATCAACCGACACAACCTTTAGAACGCACCCTTTCATTTCTTATATATAGAACTCGATTTGTACTTGTAAAGATGATGACAGAAATTTGATTAATAGAAAAACTATTACTTTGGTATATTTTGATTAGAAAGGTTAGATAATTCGATCCAACATTTGGCATCAGAGCCTTTGCTTGATTAAACCAAAATCATCATATACCGTGTTGTGTTCGTTTCGAATCAAGAAAGAAAACCGCAGCAAATTTTTCCAGAAAAACATCTTGCAAATCACAAACACAAATCATAAATCATCTCTGTGTTTTTGTATAAACAGTTTTTCGTATTGGGCAAATCCATCAATTGCCACCAAGTGATTTAATCACCGGCAACGAAGGGGTTTCACCCAGAAACAATAATCAAAAAATCATAACCCCGAAAACAAAGGGTTAGGGCATTTTTTTTCAGATTCGAAACAAAGATATTAACCACAAATTTTGGATAACGAAAGGTCATCACAAGAAACGGACGAAAGAATCAAAAGCATCAAAAGGAACAAACACACCTTTTGAAGAATCGATAAATCGAACCCGCTTCAGAATCATTAGTTGATTCGTGGTTATCCAAATAAAAACCCCATATCAAACGGCGGTTTTTCACCAAGATCCCCAAAATATCGCGAAACCCTAAAAGCTTTCGCACCAACCAATTGGAGGAACCCGTGGTTAAGAACACAAGGAGGAAGAGCGACCAAAGTCGCGATCTCAGTCGGCGGAGAAAACCACCAGACGAGACGAAGAAGAGAAGGACCAAGCCTCAAGGAGACGAACCCCACAGAGGAGACGAACTCCACACACAGACAGAAAGAGGCGGACAAAACAAAGGGACACACAAGGGTTATAATAACCCTAGGAGGTTTTACAAAACCAACCCCTCCACTTTTTCATTCAATCATTTAATCGATTTTAATCTTTCATATACTCTATAATCATAAACCCTAACTCAATTTCATCATTTATCATCAAAACCAAACACAATGACGACCCTACAATTTGCTGATACGCACAATTTAGTCGCGTTTTTGATTAAATATGCTAAAAGTGAAGGATTTGAGCAGATAGTGGATTTTCTGAATGCAAGTTCTATAAGATATGCTTTAACCATTAATCCCACTATATATACTTCGTGTATTAAATAATTTTGGACTACTGTCAAGGTAAAAACAGTCAATGGGGAACAACAACTACAAGCCCTAGTGGGTGGGAAGAAGATAGTTGTTACTGAAGCATCTGTTAGAAGATACCTTCAATTGGATGATAAGGAAGGTACAGATTGCTTGCCTAATGCTACCATTTTTAAAGAACTTACAAGAACGGGGTATGAAAAACTTTCACAGAAGTTGACTTTCTATAAGGCATTCTTTTCCCCTCAATGGAAATTCCTTATTCATACCATTTTGCAATGCCTAAGTGCTAAGACTACAGCATGGAATGAATTTAGTAGCACTATGGCTTCTGCAATTATCTGCCTAGCTACAAACCAAAAGTTTAACTTTTCTAAGTATATTTTTGAAAGCATGGTGAAGAACTTGGATAATGCTGTTAAATTCTTGATGTATCCAAGGTTTGTACAAGTCTTTTTGAATAATCAACTAGATGGGATGACAACTCACAACAGGATTTATACCCTCACACACAAAGAAGATTTTTGCTAACATGAGAAGGCAAGGAAAAGACTTTTCTAGAAAGGAAACACCCTTATTTCCAACCATGGTGGTACAAGCAAAAAAAGAAATGGGTGAAGGTTCAGTAATGCCAACTGATCCCCATCACACACTCATCATTACTCAACCATCATCATCTCAACCCTAAAAGAAACATAAATCTAGGAGGCCTAAGGAGAAGGACACTCAGGTACCTAAGTCTAGTGTTCCTAGTGATCCTACAAATGTAGCAGATGAGGATAGTATGAAACTTCAGGAATTGATGGATTTTTATACCAAATTGCAATCACTAGTACAAAAAGTGGTATTGGTCACACCAAAAATGTGTGACTATATACATATAGTCACACACGCGAAAAGTTTCATGTGTGACAAAAGGTCGCGCGACCGTAGGTCACCTACGGTCACGCATTCGAGTTAGTCACACATAAGAAAGCTTTAGTGTCCATTGCTCACACTAGGTTTGAGAATGTATCTAAATTTTCCAATGATCCACTGCTCCGCAGGAGTTAACACACCTCGAAGTGGTAAGGATAGTCGCCACTAAAGGAAATTAATGTAAATTTGTACCAAATTGCAAACAAGATTCTTGCACCTGATAAACCCAAAGAACTGAACAAGCACATGATATAACAAGTCCCTGAAAAAGAGAGTCAAGAAGACAGACGAGACAGAAAAAAGGACAAGAACTCTGGTCTTAAAAGGTTTATACAAGGTTGGTCTGTCTCTAGAATGTGATTCCTCACGATGATGCAGACAAGTTTAGGTGAACAAGTATGAATCCAACCAGGGGAGGACAATTCATAATATTGAAGCTTATTGAAGACATCACCATGGACACAAATGTACATGAAGCGATATTATTGGCGTGCATGATCTTAAAGGTAGATGAGGACGTATGTAGAAACAACTAAACAACACGCTATGTGGATAATGCGCTGCAAACACTGTGATTACCACAGCTACCGAATTCTAACTGCTATAGATTCGCTCGTTCACATTATAAAATTTCTATATCTGGATGCTAGCGACATGCATCTTAATGCACAACACTACACAAAGCAAGAATTGAAAGAGTCCAAAATTAAAACCCAAGTGATGTTACAACTGCTGCTAAACAACTACAACTGGCTGTTACAAAAGACCCAAGGGCTAAAGGGATTGTTATTCAAGAGCGATAGCAAGCATTTACACCAATAACTTCTCAAAGGAAAGCCAAGTGTAATAAGGATCATTTTATAAACCATTGAATGAAGAAGAAGAAAGATCAAGTTCTCTTTGATGAATAAAGCTAAAGGTCTACAACTCAATTTGATGAGGAAGATAGATTTGCAAGAGAAAAACATCAAGCCAATGCTGCTCTTTAATTGCACAAATGGAATGATATTCAGTTAAAAATGTTGAAATGACTAGATTAGCTTTAGAGTTGAAGCAAAGGAACAAGAAGAGTTAACAATTGAAGAAAAGTCTAAACTATTTCAACAACTCTTGGAGAAAAGAAGAAAATTCTTTGCAGCTTGAAGAATACTAGTAATCTTAAGATCAAACCAAGAACAAGAGTGAGATGTGGGTTGTGATGTTAGAGAGAGATTGGATGGAAAATAGATGAATTGTATAAATGAAAGTATGGAAAAAATGGAACAAACACAACCCTCTCCCAAGACTCAGGAAGGGACTTATATATCCTATAGAGGCCGGCCACTTGGGGCTGAGTTGTCCTCCCATGAGGGGGCACCTGTGGCCGACTAGAACTACTAAAACAAATCATGGTACTAACCCTACCGAGCAAAGCCCTTTTTACAACGTGTAAAGTGACCGACACTTTGTCGTGATATTACCATACAATCTACCTCTAAAGGAGAGTGTCATCATTCAAATTTAATAAAACTTTAACCTAAGCATACTCATGCTTTACTTACTTTATAGCCTCTTAGCATCGCACTCTAGACTTTGACTCTGTCGAATAATGTCTCGTAGTGATCATTGACATCTGGATTGCATGCTTGTCAACCTTAGAGACACTTCGTACTTTGACATTGGAGGGGATCATTGATATGGCATCTTGAGATCATCACCCAATAGCACAATCACTTTGTCCATCTTCGAATCTAATGCCACTGATGGAACGTTAGGCAACTTATGGACCCCCACGCGATCATACGCTCCAGTACCATACTCTGAAATACGGCCTTTAATTGTTGCATTCTTTCATGAAAATTACTTTTAACTTAAACACCTCATCTGATCCCTTCTCATGACAAAAGATAAAGTAGTTGGTATCAGAGTAGCGAATTCTAGAAACAAGTACATTAGATCTTCTCAAAATGTCTTTATGATTCTTGTTCTGGTTCGGGTATTAGCATTGGCTATGGATCTTTATGTGAGCCAGCTTGAATTGCATGAACTCCACCACTATCTTTAAATAGCCTGCATAAAAACAGTTAGACAATAATAGCGGGGACGAAATATGGCTTTGTCCGTTCGTCTAGGTTTGGTTAGGAGAAACTCAGGATCGCATGAGTGACTTGACCCTAGGTGGAGGATGGATCACTTTGTATCTATTAGCGTCAAGATAGATTAACAATACTATAAGATCTAAATGCGTTCTTGACAGGATTTCAGCGTAGTATTGAATCTTTCTAACACATAAGTATTAGATTCTCGTACTCAGCATGTTCCATTACGGGAACGTTCACAAAGCAACAGCACGATAAGAGTGACACCAAGTGAGATTACTATCTCACCGATTGATATAGTGAAAATTTGATTTGAAAATTCAACGTGTTGGTATCACTTACAAATTGATATTTGTGACAACACCGGAGTGTATTAACAATTTCCAAAAAATCATTAACAACCGTTAGATCCATTTCTGGAACAAGTGTTGATTCATATAGAATCGACCACGATTTCATTCCAGTTGTCAACAAAGTTTGATTCATAAAAGAATCGCACAAATACCAACCACAAGATTTGATTTGATGTTGGCTCAAGCAGGATTTCCAATCTTCCAAGTTGTCGAAATGAAAATTCAACTCTGATGTTCTGCAAAATCACAAGCATAATGCGAAGGACTCTTAAAATGAAACTTGTAATTCACTTGTGTGACTTACAACGTATAGATTGACAAGTGCTCCTAATGAATTTATGGATAGCATCTACTTTTAGTCTCTAGACTCAATAGTCGCTCCTTGATTTTAGTGATCGAGGCTGGATTGCTGAGTGCCACCTTTCAATATCAACTAACTCGGAGTGATAAAGTGCCACTAGAAATGATGTATCACGTGGAGTTTTGAAACAAATCTTATAGACTTTGAGTAGCTGGGGATGGGATTTTTTGGCATATCGTCACTGGGTCCATGACTGTCCTTACAATGTCAGACAACACCTAAGTTGTATAGGAGGCATCATATATTCACCTATTATCCATACATTCTTTTTCATTTCTTCAACCACCATTTAATGCTTACCGAGACTTCATAACTAACACCTTGTTGAGTTTGTACCAGTGTTAAGCACCATGTTAGTCGGCATTAATCCCTATTCTCCCTTTTTCTCTCCTTTTTAATCCTACCTAAGGACCTCTACACTAACTAGTGGATATCCCTGGACATAGATCCCTCCGGTTCTGCTGGATCATGGGATCTAGAAACTCTAATCCTAACCGCCTTATAACTTCATAAATTATAAGAACATGGTTCAGTCTTATTTGGTATTTCATCACCATCCTTCCAAAAACATTGAACAAATTTCAATCAAAGTTTTGGATATACACAAATATTTCAAAAGATTTTATCACATTGAGAGTTTTTTCCAATCATCGCGCTAAAAACCCCGCCTAACATGAGCATTGTAATCTAGTACACTAGTAGGGAGGAATTGAGTCCATTTATTGTATACTTAGTCAGTATTACATTAATGTCCAGTTAATTACATTTTCTCCCCTTAATCCAAAATGTTAATCCCTTTATATTATGGATATCAATTAGTTAACTCCAGTTCGGGGGAAAAAATTGTAGATATGCCATGACAATGGAACATTTATTGGCTCCCCCTCAACTTATGAGGGATTATAAGAATGAGCTGAGTAACAATATAACTTTGAAAATTTTTGAATTTTACTATGAAATTCTTGAAAAATTTATACTCAAGCACATCTTATTTTTTATCACCAAAAAGACTACACTAGATAATGAACAAAATCACAAAGAAACAGGTATAATTACGAGATAGACCTTTTTAAGATTGATAACAACAATATCAATCATATGTCCTTTGTAGTAGCCGTAGGTACCACCCCCGAATGGTCAACCACTGACAAATCTTCTCCAAACACCTCATTATCCTCCATGTTCTATTATCCTTGAATGTCAATCCCTGATCATAGCTCTTGCGATTTGCTTTGTCATGTTGGCTCCAAAAGTCTGTGGCAGATACACCATTTCATAATTCCGCTTGAGGCGATCCATATAGACAGTCCGAACATCATCTATAGTACCGATCGGTCTGAACTTGTGTATTTCGCAATACATCAATCTCTGTTCTTCTTGTCTTTGTTCTCGTAGATGAATCCTCTTGGATCGGAAGTATGGTTATAAGCGTCTTGTCCTTCTTAGATATGGATCTGTACGTGGTCAGGCTTTGTGAGGTTGAGTTTCTTCATGATATCTTTCACGACACCCAATTGAAGATCTTTCACACGACATCTGGATGACACCGCTTCTTGTAAACATCATAAGAAGACATTAAATGCAATACGTTCTCAACGTTGGGATTTGTCACTTATTCCTTCCGAGAAGCGGATCATCATATCATTCAATGTCTTGGATCCATAGTCTGTGGAAGTCGCCTTCTTGAACTTGTAACGAACGTCATCAACCCTTCATAACAGTAATCCAGTCAAAGATGCTTATGTCTCCATTCGACTATTTTCCACCTTAGTGACCCACCAATAATCCGTCTTTTTGAATAGACGTCACGAGCTGATTCCCTTGAGGTCGCAAATGCCAAGAACGTCTTTCGTATTATGCCCGTAATGTGAGATTCCCCAGAGGGCGAATTTTCGTATATGACTAACACATTTGACTCCACATTGAGGGTAGTTAGGCACAAGTCCTTCTATCCATTTGATATGCCCGTAATCTGCAGCCGTAGTCTTCGTAACTGAAGTAGAGTACTTGCGGCTTGACACACCACCACGTAGGTACTCAAGGTCGTTATTGATGAAGTGATGAAACGGTATAACACGACGACCTTGAGAATTTGGAACTAACGGTAGTGGCTGTCGCAGATCATGAGGATATTGGCGACCTTCAGGGTTGATCCAGTCTAATTTTTCGGTTGTGGCTTTGTAGACTTCCTCACAAAAATATTCAAGTTCAGTCAAACTCTTGCAAGTGCCCTTCATCAGCTCAAATGTTTGGACGCTGCATAGACCAATTCAGGTGTTCGCGTATTAGAACATTTAGCCTATTCACACAAAAGCGGAGAAGACACATGTAGAGTCGGTTAGGATTCATCGTATGACTCTCGAGGGTCTTTGTTGTGCAGATTGCTTAGCCAAGGTTGGACAGATTCATACAACACGCAGGAACAGACTTAATTCCATGCATGATCAGGGGGGGAGAAAGGTATGTCGTGAAGTTGTTGAAACCAGTCAGGAAGATGTTGGACCTCTTCTTCTGCTTGTTCATCATGGACACCTGTTTCAAACTCCTGGTGTGTGCAGGTGCTTCAAAGACCATTGTATTTGCATACTTCCTTCTACCGTAGCCGATTGCTAGCAGATTTTTCTTGTGAGTCCCTTAGATCTGTAGTGTGTAAGTCCTTCCTGCTGTCGTGGTTGGTCGTTCACTTGACGAAGCACTGGTAGAAGCGTGTTCTTTTCCTGACTTTCCTTCTTTTGGTCACCCGGTCTGTTCCCAACGGAGGGTTTCTTTGGACATTACTGTACCATCTCCAGTCTTTATAATATGACCGTATCGCCATATTACTAACAAGATTTTTGTCGGTTTTACACGCATCGACTAATGCCTTGTAGAGCTGTCTTTGAATGTCTGACTTGTTGGTAGAGATGTAGCTTCCATCTGTCAATTAAAGATACATTTTTATCAAGCTCTAGTTCTGAAAGATTTGCAGCTACAACCTGAGACGTGTGGCTTCCTTTGATGATGCGCACCAGGAACCACAGACACGAAGTTGAACGGATTACTAACTTCTCAATGTTTTTGGAGAGATTTGGAGACTTCCTTATGACTTGTTCCTTGAAAATTTCATCATTCCTTCATCGATTGATCAGGAAAATTGTTGATTTGCAGTATTAGACTCTTCTCGAAGTCCTGTCATACATTTCAATTGGACTGCATGTCCCACTGCTTCCTGCATTTTATTTATGCTAGATATTAATCAACGATGCCAGAATGGAGGAGAGCGCTTCAGCATATTGGATTTTGGTTTGTCCTGATTTCCGAGAAGTTGTCTTCTAACCTTTTCGTCTGTAATCAAAGCAAAGCAACGAGGCAAAGTTTGGAGATTTTGTAGCACATGAGCTTGTAGTAGTAGCCGGTGTCAGAAATTGGTGGTTGTTGAGTTTTTGAATGACGAGAGGATTCGGTGTTGGAGGGCGATTGGTTTGTGCAGTGAAGGATGGCTCCATGATGGCTGTTACAGGAGTATCAATTAGAGAGGTGGCTTCAGTATGTTGTCCAAAAATATCATCAACACCGGTAATTGGGGGTTTTTGGATTCAGCAAGATGAGAATGAAGCCAGAAGATACAACGAGCTCTGTTTTGACCCATCAGGATTTACCGGAGTTAGGGTCATATGAGTGTCTTTAATTTCCTGGGTTCTAAAAAAAAACCTAGGGTAATTTATAACAAACTGTCAATACAATCAATCTCTTCCATCAAGAATCGTATTAGTATCTTCACTTGCCTTAATTCCTTGATCCTCTTCAAATGATAGCATCATCATTCCGACTTTGCTCCCTTCAATATTCGTTCCCTTCAACTCATTGTCGACTATCTTCAGTCATCTTGATGATGAATACGAGAGGGTGTGTGAATTGTAGGATCGAAAGAATCATCTTCATCAGTTTCCTCTTCATGTATTATGTCATCATCATGAGTTGTGAGCTTTGGATGGACAAAATCATCACCATCATCGTCTGATTCAGTCTGTTCTTCATCATCATCATCTTGAGCTTTCTCATCATCGTCATGTTCATCATCATCTTCATCATCCTGTGTAGTCTCATTAACATCATTGTTATCTGCATCTGCATCATCTTGAGCTTGCTCATCATCTTGATCATCGTCACTTAATTTCCAAGAGATATCATCCTCTGATTCATAATCAGGTGCATCGGGAACCCCTGGTGTAATACCAGTTCCTTCATACGTACACCAAAACCACTGGCCAAGAGATCTGTGAGTTTCTATGACTCTACTTTTTGTGATTCTGTTTGAGTTGCTCAGCCTTTGACCGAAATCCTCCGCCTCAGAGATAGTCTCAAACTCGTAGTCTTCTGTTTTCTTTCCTTTTCCAACTTCTTTCTTTGGGGGCAGTGGGAGGCTTCTGTTAGAATTGTATCTGTATTAGCTTTCTTCTTACTTCCTTTTGTCTTTGGAGGAATTGTTTCCTGAAGCAATAGCATAATACTCTTGTGTATGAGTCAGAGTTGCGTATGTCCTCGTTGTTAATGCTACTGGCAAGATCCCCGTACAACTGAGTGTCTTTTCCCAAATTTTATTTTATTTTTCCCCCCTTGAGATGACATTGATTGTATGAACATTGGGTCATCTCTGTATAGTGCCAATTGCGACCTTGTTTGGTCTCGAGGAATTGAAGGACTTTATCCATGACCAAAGTTGACGACTACTTGGTGAAACAGATAATACATCGCATTGCCCTTCTTCGTATTTTTGTCATCAATCTGGAAAATGAAGTCCTCCTACAGAAGATATGCATTGATCAATAATCTTCTTATTGTACATACCCCACAAGATTAGCTTGAGAAATGACGAAGAATGTCATAGGATGGTTTACCGCTAATGGACATTCGTTGATGAAGCAGCAAATGATCCCTGGGTTTGACATGCAGTTTATAGACTTAACGTCAAGGATCTTCCCCTTATATCTCCAGAATGACCAAGACAAGCTAGAAAGGCAGAATCACCTCTCAAGAGGTGTTCTTCAACCATCTTATTACCAGACTTTAGGGGCAAATTTGAAGAATGTCTCTTAATTGACCAAGAACCGCGAATGTGCTTTCATGTTATTCATCTTAAAGCTACATGAATCGATAATGAACATAAGCAGAATGCCCGAATTCTTGCATATAGATCTCTGGAGCACATCAGTGAACTTGGATGCCATGAAGAAAGGAGTGAGCTTTAACACGATCGACAACCCACTTGAAGAGTTGCATCCTATTGATTGACATCCGAGCTTAAGCGAAGATTACATTAACCAATCTAAGTCGGTCAGCAGGAGCCACCCAATGCATCATCCAAAGCAATCTATCCCGCTTATTGAGATTTCCATGAGTTCTGTTTAAGAAAGAGTTGAGTGAATTTATAAAAGACACAATCAATCATTCATAGAGAACACCTTTATGACTTTTAGCACATATATGAAGCACACTCTACTTAGATAGACAAATAGCTTTTACTGTCTATTTTAAACTAAAAGATTTGTTGAATTTAATCTTAGTTAGAAAAAATCTGATCTTAAGTGTGTTATGTAAAAAAAAATTGGTTAAGTGTTAATAACTTTACTCGTTCGGTCCTCAAAAAAACACCTTGATTGGTTTTCACTTAATGACACTCGTTCGGTCCATTTAAACAAGCCCTCGTTCGGTCCATATACTCATACATTGGTTCGGTCCCCAAACTACAAATATGCTAGTTCGGTCCTCATAATCAGGTATCTCGTTTCAGTTCTCACTTTCTTTCTCTCGTTCGGATCCTTACAAGGAAAAAAATTCACCTCGATCGGATCCTTACTATGAGTCGCCTCGATTCGGTCCTTACTAATAGTCGCTCGTTCGGTCCTCACTTTCTGTCTCTCGTTCGGTCCTTACTAACAGTCGCTCGTTCGGTCCTCACTTTCTGTCTCTCGTTCGGTCCATATTGTAAATCACTCGTTCGGTCCATATTGTAAATTGCTCGATCGGCCCTCATGTTTAGACACTCGTTCGGTCCGTATTATAAGTCACTCGTTCGGCCCTCACGTTTAGACACTCGTTCGGTCCGTATTATAAGACACTCGTTCGGCCCTCACATTTAGACACTCGTTCGATTCACAACAAGTTACTCGTTCGGTCCATATGATTTATACTCGTTCGATTCATACGATTTTTGATTGTTCGGTTTCTTAAGTTTGTGCTAGATCGACTCTAACAGCTAACTCTATTCTAGCATATCCATTGAATCATGATATAACAATCTCACTCACAAACATATAATATTTATGTATATATCTATTCAATCGAGCATAAAACAATCAAGAACAGTATTAAATCACAACGAATACTAAAACTCGACTAGCCTATACATATATCACACCTAATACAACAAAAGCCCTCAATCAATTTAAGGATTTAACCAAGTTTGATTTTAAGAACCCTAATTTTATAATTAGGGCAACTTCAATCAAATGCGGTGAAATCGTTTAATTCCTTTAGGATTCGAGTTGATTAGGTGAAGAAAATCAAGATTTCAGTTATACCTTCGAGATGAAACGGAGTGAGTCAGCTTGATTGATGTGATTCGAGTGAAAAGTGTTCGTTGGGGGGTGTGTGGTGTTTGATTGTGTGTATTGAGTGGGTGAACAGAGAAGGGGTAGCGATTGGGGTGTATTGTTATAAACCAAATTTAACTTTGACACATTTGGCCCCTCATCTTAACACAACTTATTTAATCTACTAATAGTATAATAAGTAATATTCAAGTTAAACAAATAGCTACACTTGGTCCCTTAAAGTTTTATACTCTCATACCTATAGACATAATTATAGCAAAAGAACACCCTAAAGGCAAAAAACAAGTAAACACGTAAAGCACAATCGAGTTAAACTTAATTAACTTACTAGCATAGATGATTACGTTATCGTTTGAAATATTTTTCCCTTTTTACAAGCGCTCAATGCATCATTACAAAGAAATTTGACATTCATCTCCCCCTCACACAATGAACCGTATTTCTATTTACAGAGTTGTAGACATTGTTGAGAAGTCAAATGTAACTTGAAAATTATTTTCAGATGATAAAATGATTTTGTATGTACCAAAA
Source organism: Tanacetum coccineum (assembly GCA_026074375.1). NCBI lineage: Eukaryota > Viridiplantae > Streptophyta > Magnoliopsida > Asterales > Asteraceae > Tanacetum > Tanacetum coccineum. Next base: position 23,015 of record BQNB010059123.1, on the reverse strand, counting down.
CACACAAACACCAAGTAAATAAGATATCTCTTATTTAATAAATAATGCACTGAAACAACCTTATGGATATAGGAAGCAACGGGTTGTGATGCAAATTAAATCACAAGCCTTTGCATGGTCATAAATTAGACCATTCCTCGAGAAAAAATTCTCGATGTAAGGTCAAGTTTTCTTTAGTTGAAATACTTGCCCTAGATGAGGACCGGTGTTTGCTATCTGAAATAATAGCAATCCATATGGCATGATTTTGAAAACATTTGAAACTTTTGCTCGAACATTCATTTACAGGCTTGTATAAAAAGTTAAATGACATTTCTAAGACCGTAAAAAAATATGTTTATATCGAATTCCAGAAGACATGCCATTGTAAGTCATTTTTTTGAATTTTTCTCATTTTCTGCATTTTGTATTTTTGTTTTGAAAAGTTTATATAAAAGAAAAATAAATTGTTTGGATTGTCTGATTGTAATTTTTCTCTTTGTTTTTATAAAAATTATAGAGAATAAAAATGAAAAAAAAAATCCTTTTTGAGTTTTTTTCTGATTTTAAGTATTTACATATACTATACACTGAAATTTATTTTTTTGAATAGGTACCACCACTATTTCATCGACTTCATCTGCCAATTGTTTTCAGAGTATCCGGCGTAAAACTCCGCATTCCCCGCTTGTGATAAGAAATTCCATTCTTTACTACTGCCAAGAGGCTTTGTAGTGAAGATGTCCCTCCAATTGTATTCCGTAATTGACCAAGTAAAGTTGATCACACCATTCACAACATGCTCCTTATGAAGTGAAACCCAGATGTCTATAGCTTGGATCTGGAATGTTTGAACGTTGTCTGCAGCATATATCAATAGCGCTTTTTTATATATTAGTTTTTATCACAGTACATTGGAATTTATATTGAATCCAAAGCCATAGTTCTGTAAGTTGTGATCCTCATCGCAAAGGTACTTGACACCACGAACCGACAAAGCAATATATTCATTCTACCTTCCGTACTGGATATCGCAGCGCTTTTCTGCCTTTTAGACGACCAGCTTACAAGTCTATCACCTAAAAGTTGTATACTGCCAGATGTACTACGGCGTGTATCTTGACAACCAGCATGATCCGCATCTGCAAATGCTGTTAGTGCAAAGGAAGAATCCTTCGGATACCAAAGACCCCGATGTACGGTTCCTTTTAGATACCGAAAGATCCTTTTTACTGCATTTAAGTGCTTTTCGGTAGGCCGAGCCTGATACCGGGCACACATGCATATAGCAAATTGTAGGTCAGGTCTACTGGCTGTAAGATAAAGGAGGGTGCCAATCATACCACGATAGTGTGATGGATCTACAACTTTCCCTTCTTTATCCTCATCCAGTTTGGACTTCTCCACCATGGGAGTATCCACTGGGTCACAAGATTCATAGCCATATTCTTAATATTCAAGAGCATATTTAGATAGGTTTATGAAGATGCCTCTGGGTCTTTTGAGAATCTGTAGTCCTAAGAAAAATGAATTTTACCCATCATCCGACTCTTGAATTTGAACACATTTTTTAGCGAATAGATCACACAGTTCATGAGTAGATACAGCAAAGATAATATCACAACATAGATTGGTACAGAATAAGTTCGTTGCCTTCTCTACGGATGAAACAAGTATGATCCACTACCTTTGGAGAAGTCATTGGATATCAAGGAATGAAGACAACAATATCCTACACACACGGGAGCTTTGTTTTCAACCCATAAAGAGCTTTCTTAAGCTTGTATACTGATTTAGGTTTGTCCTGGATCCACAAAAATTCCATCCGTTTGGCTAACATAAACTTCTTCTCCGCAATTACCTATTCAGAAACGCAGTCATCACATCCATTTGATAGATGACATGTTATTGAGCAGAAATGCTAGAAAAATTCTATAGCCTCTAATCTTGCAACCTGAGCGAATGACCTCATCGAAATCGATACCCTCTCTTGCGAAAACCACGAGCTGACCAACCGAGCCTATTTTTCCAAATACCTTCCTAACTCATCAAGCATAACCTATAAGATCCACTTAAGAGAGATGACAAATGCTTTGTCAGGAGGAGTAACAAGAATGCGCCAAACCTCCATGACTCAAATTCGAGAAGTTCCTCTTGCATAGCTCAATCCAACATGCTTGAGTTAATGCTTACTTTGTAGTTCTTGGGTTCGACTGTGTTTAAAAGCATCATAGTAGTAGAATGAGGGCTTGTTCATGGAGTTTAGTCGAGTGAAACTGGTCTGTCGAGAGCACCGTTGAATATACTCAACATGGGTGATCCTTTTGTCTTGGTGGTAACCGGGATCATGTCCTTGCGTGTCTTTGTCACATGCTTTATTGTATCGCTAGGTCCGAACGATACAATCTTGCATACTGCATTGCAAAACAGATGGAGTTTGTCACCAAACAAGCTCGGTTAATTCTACCATACGGTATGTTATTGACTCGCTTGTTTAAATACGTCATGTCTGAGAGTCTCAAGTTGTCAAATGATCGTTATGTCTTGTACGATCGAGTCATGTATCCTCTTACCGACCAACAAGAATGAAAGACTTGAAAGGATTATGGCACGAGAAGAGGTCGCTTCTCCACTTCTTCTTTTTCCGCCTTCGGTCAACCATCCTCCTCTCATCCCAACGATGATGATGAAGATGGAAATGACAAAGGGACCTCGCGTGCAAGCACTCCTCCCCCCACTCGCTTTGTCAACTCATTGTCAAATGACATTCCTCAAATATTTTCAAACCCACCAAATGTTGACCCAAACATGGAAGCCTTCTATATACGCCAAACCGAAATCCCGAGCATCATGGTGGAATGAGGTAAAAGAACTAAAAAATCTATGATCTGGTGGTCGGGGAGACTCAAACCACAAGATAGCCATATTATAGAGAGAAAGTAAAGTGTAAAATAGAATGAAAGTGTAAAATGATACAAAGTCTCAACCCCTCCATGGAAGCCTTGGAGGGATATTTATAGCCCACATGAATGCTAAGTATACAAGAATGTCTATTCTAGTCCCTGCGTGTGGTGCTATTATAAACTATGGTAATTCCGTAAATGTCGTCACATAAAATGAAATCCTAACAATCTTCCCCCATGGGATGATATACATAATTACTTACAATATTTTCCTAACAAGTACATATTGATTAAGAACAAGAACTTCCACGAAGCTTCTAATGTTGATGATGTCTTCTGTGGTCTTTGACTTCAAGTCTGCACTCCAACATGGATCATCTTTGTAGTACCTTGTAGGAGAAATACTGTAATAGGCACGAACTAAGTAACCCATACACTTCTGGTTAAAGAGAAGCTTCTGAATTAGCTTCCCCCTAATTTATGCCACATATTCTTGATTTAGAAGCTTTCAAAGCTTCCCTCCAAACTAACAATCCTCTTTTGGGTAGTTTTAAAGCTTTCTTACAAGCTTAGAATAATTAAGTGCATAACGGAATTAGTAGGATACCACATCAATATTACCGCTTCTTTAAGAATAAGCTTAGTGATTGACCGTTCGGGGAAAACATTATCTGGATCAACAATGTATCTTCTCACGCTTGAATAATTCTTCACATAACTCTTCCCTCTGGAAATTCAAATAATGCATACTAAAATTCACAAGATATCTCTTCCCCCATGTGTTTGAAGAAATGCACCCAAAAGCCACAAGTTAAAGCTCTGATTTTCTCTGCGGTTATGACATTAGTCTTCCCGGCATTGGCTAACCAAAAGATTTTCAAGAAAGATGACTTTTCAAGCTTTTAAAAAAATAAAGGCAAAGAATCAAGGGTATGTCTTCCTTCCCCCTTGTTGGTTTCGATACCTCGGAATCAGCAAAATCTTGTACGCACATATACTTAAATACTTGTGTGAGGAATAAATTAGCTCAAATCTATGCCATTAGAATCAACTACTGATCAAATCTCTACTCATAAACCCTCTCTGACTATCTTTTTACCAACCGTTTTGTAGGCTATTTGAAGTGACAACTGATGGAGTAAACCCGATGAACCAAAGTAATAACCTATTAATCTAAAATATTTAGTTCGCGTTAACAAATTTATACACCAATTTGTATAAACCTTTAGTTAAGAAACTAGAACTACATTAAACAAGATCCACAGCCCACCATATGTTTACCACTAATGGAGTAAACCCGATATACCAAAGTTGAAATTGAAGTAGGATTCCCTTTTTTTGTGACTTAAGCTTGCACAAATAATGGAAGAATAGTGTAAAGAAACTCAATACTTACCAAGCAAAGTATGAGACATTCATCACCCTTTGTGATTATCCACAACGTCTTCAGTGTGTGACACTGAGAACTACAACATATCTCCTTTAAGTTATAGTTAACCAGGTCTTCAACCAACCACCCCGACTGCTGGTAACTAGATAACCCAAGTCTTCATCAAAAATCTTAAGCCCGAGCAAGTTATCATTGAAAGTCATGCATCCAACCAACCATGAATGACTAAATCCTAACTTCAAGATAAAATAAGAACACGCCTTCCTGAAATCCAACTTCAATATTAAATAAGTCATACCAATTACTTCTGTAGTCACTTAGAAGAATTAATTCCCAATCTAGCCATTACAAATTGAATTCCATGATTCTTTATAAGCATCGATCCCGGACTCGTCACGTTGTCACTTTGTCATTTTGAACCTCGAATACAACCAATAACTTGCTGATCTTAAATATTTAGTCCAAGTTAAATATGGCAAAAATCATTCCAGGAGTCATTTAGCCGAATTTAGTTTTAACGTACAATGGTTAATCACATAAGTTGTTATGCCCGACTTAATCCGATTACGTGTCTACATACGATAAACCATAAGCATTGTCGGGCCCAATAGATCATAACTTAGTTGGACAATAACTCTTGGTCCAATTTTTGAGATAAATTACGGCCCAACAGAAACCTATACTTGGCCCATGTAATTTTGAAAATCTGTATAAGCCCATTGTGTAATACACTCGGCCAAAAAGAGATACAACCCAAAGAATTTAGATATAAGTTGACCTCTACCCTAATTATGTGGAACCCTAATCACTTTCACAACTTTATCCGCCTCCCTTATTCCTCCCAACAGAAACACTTTAATTCTCATAGATCAAAGAATATCATAACCCTCCCCCAACGATCTCAGTTAAACTACAATCGTCATATCAACAACAATTGACACATCTAATCCTCTCACTTTAAACCAAGAACCATGAAACACAAATTAAGCTTAAAAGAGGCACATCCACCAGACACTAACATTCACGATCAAGAGACCATGAGAGTATTCGACTTCAAGATCTTTCCAAAAAGATCTCGGGTAGGTTATATTTCATGTTTGGGGCCCCACCTTTTGTTCTTTTATCGAATACAAAGGCGATTATACCCAAGGTGTTATCAATCATTTCTTTATTTTGAATATAAAAACGAGGGATTATCTCTTCATTTTAATCTTTTTACACGGATCAATGATGATTTGTTTCGGATTGTGTAGATCTTTTATAAGGTCATGATTTGTACAACAAAAAATCTGGAGATCTTACTTAGGAGTTTGGAACGACGATCTTGTTGAGGAATGGAGAAGGTTTAATTATTTGTGCGATGGGATTATAGATTAGATTGTGGGATTTGTGGATTTGGATTTGTTGTTGATTGTGTCGAGTGTCTTATGATGCTGTTGTTGTTATTTGTTGTTGTTTGAAGTTTAATGTTTCAAGTCAGTCTTCTCTCCTTCTTCATTTCTTTCTAACTCAGTGAGTTGACCCAAGTCAACTCGGTAAGAGCCGAGTTGACTTAGTTTGAGTCTTGTTTGGTTCATGCTGAGTTGTGTCTAGTTCGGTCCACATAGTGTGAGACTCGTTCGGTTCACCGGGCTGTTTAAGACTCGTCTTCCCGACGTTTCCACAAGTGTGAAACTCATTCGGTTCTTATTGTTGTAACTCGTTCGGTCCTTTAAGGGTGGTCACTCGTTCGGTCCACAAGGTTTTACACTTGTTCGGTTCTCATTAACAACGACTCGATCGGTCCTTATTAAAATAACTCGTTCGGCTCTTATAAACTTACACTCGTTCGGTTCGAGTTGTTTAAGACTCGTTCGGTCCACAAAGTGTGAAACTCGTTCGGTTCCTCTTTCAAATCTAAAAAACCTCGTCGGTTCATCTTGGTTTGGACTCGTTCGGTTGTAACAAATACATGACTCATTCGGTCCTCATTATTTTTGACTGGTTTGGTTCACAGTTAGATCGGTTGTCCTTGTCTGTTTTGTAGCTATACCCAGAAACAACCAACAACTAGAAATCTTTAAAAATAAGCTCTTAACCAGAGACAATAAGCCACAAAAAGACTTTAAAATAAGCTCCAACAAGTTGTGGCAACCGGCTCAAAAACCAAGACAAAATAAGTGTTTATAAAACCTCAAAAAAGTTTATGCCCTTTTTTATTTTAAACCCATGACTTTTTGAGACAAGTGAACACACGAAAGATAAACAATGACAAAAATGACAGAAAGTGTGACTAGACCAAACGAACCATAAAGATAAATCCGACCCAAGAGTATGTTGCCATGGCTCTTGATACCAATTGAAAAATACTAGTAATCTTAAGATCAAACCAAGAACAAGAGTGAGTTGAGTAATTTCCAAAAATTTATCAATATGTCTATTGGCATCGTTGCCCGGTAATCCGTGAAATTGGCAAGTATTTTGAACCTGTTGTATCATGTGATGACGAAGTCTAAAATCCGTTGCTTCAATTGGAATCGGGGCAATTGGTCCGCCCCGTCCATCTATAGATGGTTTGCACAACTCCTCTACTGATTGGGGAGCTTGCCCGTTAGGTCTCACCACCGGAGGCGGACCATTATTATTAGGAGGAGGGGGGCCCATAGGAGGTGGTCCCATGTTATTATGAGGAATGCTCATAACTTCTTCAAAGTCAAAAAGAGATGACGGTTTACCTAAATTCCTTCGTCGAATAAGACTCTCGGGGTCTCGAAGCGGAGAAAATAGATTTGAAGAATTAGAGCGAGTGCTCATGCATTAAAAACAAGATAAGAAAAATAAAACGAAAATATTTTTGTAACGATAATCAAACAAGTGTACGGTAGCTCTCTAGAAAAACACACAAAGAATCGGAGGAGCGAGTAAGTGCGAAGCATTTTAAAAACCTTCTCCTTTTGGGTCGAAGTTCGTTGGATCGACCCTCCGTAAACCTCTCTTAAAGTTTGTAAATCTAAAGGTGAGCCGTTTTCACAAGTGACACAACGGTTGATTTTGATGTTTTTTAATTTTTTGGTATTTTATAAAATAAATTGAAAACAAAATATTTTTGTATTTTTATGGTTTTTATAAAAGAAAATAGAAAATTATAAACAATAACTTCACGGGGAAGGATCTTCAAGGCACTAACTTCAAATACTTCGCGAAAATCGTACACCTCTCCCCGGCAACGGCGCCAAAAATTTGATTCGATCCAAATAGTCTATATATAATAAAATATATATCCTAAATATCTCAAATTAATTATAGTATATAGAGAGTATCCCGTTTGATAAGAAAATTGCTTGAGGACAAACAATATTTTATCTCCCGGATGTCGTATCCCGACAAGAGGTGAATTTGAAATTCACAAAAGTGTTTTGTTTGATGCTCGAATATCAAATATTTTGAATTTTGGTTTTAATTCTACTTAACGCAAAAGCAACTAAAGATAAGCTAAACTAACAATTAAAGCAATAAAACGATAACGGGAATTCTAAAACGCGACATAAAAACCTAAATAATCAAATTTTACCCCTAAAAATGCAAATCTAATTTTTAAAAGTCCTAAATGATTAAAAATAATTTTAGAAAAAAGAATTGTATTTTTTTATGAATTAAAAATAGATTTAATCTAAAAATAATACTAAAAATGCTAAAGTATTTTATAAAAATTCCAAAAAATTACTGAAAGTACTTAACACTAATACTAATGTTTAAAAAATAAAACTGCTAAAAACGTGCTTATAAATAAGCCAGGAAAAATCAAATAAGCAATTAAGCTAAAACTTAAAATTGAGGTTAAATAATAAATGGTGCAAAGTCTTTATGAAAAAGACCCAAGGGCGCGTTGGTAGAGGGAGTGTATGTTAAAGTGTTGGGTGTGTGAAGGGGAGGTCACGGGTTCGAAACCTATGGCCTTTCTTTTTGACAAAACATTTTTTTTATTTGAAAAGGCTAAAGTATAAGTGAAAATAAGCTAATTTAATAAAAGGACTTATAACTAAAACTTAAAAGATAAGCCAAAAATAAGCTAAAGAAAGTGACAGTTTAAACTTAAAGACTCATCAACTAAATTTGGAAACTGTTTAGCTTTTAAAGACAAAATAAGCAATTAGGAAACTTAATAAGCTAAAACAGAACCAAAACTAGGCTTAATAAGCACATCAGACTTAAAATGAGAAAATAAAATAAGCTCAAAAAGCACTTTAAAAAGCAATTTAACAGCAGACCTTCAAACACTTTAATAGGACTTTTTACTAATTTTTAAGCTAAATAGAAAACTAATAAGCATTTGGAAAAAGCTAAAACCTAAAAACAACTAGAGTCTAAGACCTAACAAGCACTTTTGACTAGAAAATAAGCAAATATATTAAGCTGAAAAGCACTAAAACCTTAAAGGCCAGCAGACATAAAACAAACAGATTCTAAGGATGGACTTTAAACTGACTTTAAGCTAAAATATTAGGACTAATAAGCACTTATCATAAGCTACAAACCAAAAACAGATTAAGACCTAAACTAGAAGAACACAAATAAGCTAATACTCTGGTAGATATGACTAAAAATAAGCTAGAAAAGAAGACTTAAAGTGACAGACTTAAACTAATGTTTTTGGCTTTTTGAAATTATGACCTATTTGTAACTTATTTAAAATACTCAAAAAGCAAATTTAAAAGCTAAAAATTAAAAACAGATGAAGACCATGACTCATTAAGCACATACAAACTAAAATTAAGCTAAATCAAACTCTTAATAAGCTAAAAACCTAGACTCAATTAAACTGCATACTCTTATAACTTTTTGAGCTAAATGCAACTTTTCTAAGACTCTAAATTGAACCATAGCAAGCTATAAACTTAAGACAGATTAGTATTGATGCCAATTGAACTCAAATGGACATGAAAATACTACACCTTAAGCTTATTAATTTGAATCCAAGAATCAAACAGTATAGAACAATTTAGGCATTAACAGATTTGAGCATTTGACAAAACAACCTCAAAACTAAACAAGACTTGATCCTAGCTTATGAAAACTTCCATTTAGACCTTATGTGAGATTATTGAATCTGTCTTAATGACAAAAAGTGACACAAGCAGTTTTCACAAGGTAAAACCTGCTTGTGCCAAACACCCCTTTAAAAACATGAATTCCTGATTTAAGCTTAAAACAGACCTTAAAAATCCTCAAAAGATTAAAAAAGATTAAGATCTTAGTTTATTAAAGGTTGATAAGCAATAAACTCTAAGAAATAAGCTCTAACTAATAAGCTAAGACAATAAGCTAAATTAACTAAAAGTGGGCAGATTTTATTAAAACTAACTCTAAACTATTTTAAACTAAAAACTAATCATATTAAGCTAACTTAAGATAAAATAAGCACAAATAAGCAACAGAAATAAGCAGTTAAGCAATGCAATAAGCTGAATATGAAAATAAGCTAGAAAATAAGACAAGAGTTGTACCTTGATCCCAGCTAAACAGGGATCTAAATATGCTCTTAAGAGCTTAAATCAACAAGCTACCTTAATAATATGCTTCTGATAAGCCCTATAAGCCCTTCCAGAACTGGCTTATCTTCCAATCGATTATTCAATAGTTTGAGGTATTTTCAGTTTAGCTTTTAGAAAATTGAATGAAAACTAGCTTATCAGTAATAGAGAGAGCTTATTGAGCTTATTTAAGACAATCTAAACACATTTAAACAGTAATAACATTAAGATGAAAACAGAATTTAAACATTATGAACTGAAAATGAACTTTTATTAATATTAAAGAGATTACAAGGGTTTAAGAAGAAGATTACATTTATAAAAAAAACAATAAGCTAACATACTAAATAAGCTACTATAAGCTACTATTCTACTAAAAAGCTAGACGACTTCTACTGTGTGAGGACACCTCAATTTATAGTGATGCAAGGAAGGATCTAGAGACTAAGGAGGAGCGTCCTATTCTTCAATCATAGCCTTCCAATCTTAACCGCCTCATAATCATCATCTTTTGACCCGTTGGATCATTAACACGCACCATTAGCCAATCAAACTGCTGGGGATTGCCAGCGTAGACATGGAGAATGTCAAAGGTGTTAGGATTGTACTTCTAGAAGGATAGGAAAGCGTGCGTGTGGATTGATTTTACCCTGCTTTTTCGTTTGGGGTGAAAATGAAAATGGAGGGAAATGAAAATGGAGGGAAAAAGGTAAAAGGATAAACAGTAAATTATTACTGTTTGACTCGTGTTTTAAAAAAGTGTGTTGACCCGTTTTTTTTGGACTTGGGTTTGGTTTATGGTTTTTTTGCCTGAATTTTGATTTAATGGAAATGGATTTTGGTTAAATGGGTTAAGACATTTTGGTTTTAGGTTTAGTGACTATAATATCTTAATGGGATGACCTGACCCATTAAAATGGGCACGAGTTGGCCCATTAAAGATAAATACGCCTTCGGCTTTGATTTCTTGTACTCTTTCCATTCTCGTTCTCGGTTTTGTCCGTATTAGTCTTGTTTTTGTCCTTTTATTTAATATCCGTACCTGCAAGACACAAATCACAAAATATACATATACAATGCATTTTTATATCATTTTCGTTCATTATTGGTCTTTTTAGCTCGTTTTATTAGGTAAAAGGTATGTGTATTTAAGCATATACCAAAATCCTCCATACTAAGCTATTGCCGTGTCCTCATGCAATGTCATAAACACACTTAGAAAACCAAAAATTTCCACCCCCTTAGACTAATTATCTTGAAAAGTAGCTAAGTGTTCATTTAAGGGGAGTAAGAAATCAGCAGTTTTGAAAAGCTCCCTGTTTAGCCATTTTTATGAATTTATTATTATTCATACATATCATAACTTCACGGAACAAGAAACACTAAAAGGATAAATTCATCTTCCTTGATTTTTCACCCGCCCCAAACCAAGCTTAAAAACAAAATCATTGTTAAATACAAGTTAAAATGCTAACACTACTCATAAATGCTAATTGTGTATGCATAGCTACTTTCTGCTTCCTTATTCCTAAATCCTCTAAAGATTTTATTATTATTATTAGTGACAAATAAATTAAATTCTTATTCACATAAAGTAAACCCGGTTTAGACCACAATTAGTTTGAAATCATTTCCTAAAGAGACGATATGGTGAGAATAAGGTCCACATTAAGGTTTTAATTTCACACGATTTAGGGGTTATCCTTTTTAGATAACCTCGGAGTCAAAATTTAGCTTTATTATTTTTATTATTGCAACATTATTGAACCTCGGTCTTTTAAACAACTGCCATATCGGTATGCGAGCCGACCATGGTCCAGGAGTCTTATTTCAACCTTGGTGCTCCTTGACCTTTTTGAAGGCTGCAACATCGGTTATGAGCCGGCAATATGCAGCAAACTTTTATCAGTTTCGAATTATTAGTATGTGCCTTATTTAGAAGACTTACACATCGTTTGTGAGCCAGCAAGAGGTAGTAAACTTTTATCAGCCCATAGTTTTTATTATTATTATTACCTCCACCCTTTAAACGACTACCACATCGGTTGTGAGCCGGCAAGAGGTAGTGGTCTTATTTCGTCTTCGGTTTATTACTTAATTATTATTATAGGCAAATTTCAAGTCCTGTGGTCTTTTAACTACCTAGACAACGGTAGCGAGCCGTCAAGAATTGGTAGCCTATTTTTCCACAACACTGAAAAAACCTCAATGTGTACCTTAATTTCACCAGAAGGAATCTCTACAAAGTGTTCTAAACTAAGAATCGCAAAAACCAAAGCAACTTTATTTATTCAACAATTATATAACATTTATTAAGCTGGTGGGAGCAAAAAGCCACAATTAACCTCTATGAGCCCTAAAGAGTTCCAACTACTCCACGCTTAGCATCTAACTTATATAAAACTCTATCATTTCTCATTCTTCGCAAATTTAAAATCTTTACTAAAAAGATCCGCGAAAGCTTAGTCTAATAAAACAAGCTTTGCATATTTAAAGTCTATCATGGAAACTTACAAACTCTTGGCTTTTTCAAGCTAGAAACCGCGTTTTAAAGCGTTTTGTATTAAAGACTAGCAAAAGCTTAAATTTATATAAGTTAAGGGGCAAGCTAGAGCGCAACATGCTCAATCAAGTCAAAATTTATTCCTTAAAAAGACAAAACTACGTGTCAAAACACTTATTATATCTTTGAAGAGATTTTTTTATTTTGGCATATTTTTGCTATTTTTGGTGGCAAAACGGGGTTACGTGAAGACAAGGAAAATGCAAGTAAGATCAAATCGAAAGATCCCCCCTAATACTAGAACTACACATTGTCCTCAATGTGAGACTGTCACCCCTATACTAATTTCAAGGCATAATCTAAATATTAAGGGGTCTCTACGCAAATCTAAAGTCGTTTATTAATTATGTTAATAGATAAACGTTAGTCAATAAGATCTAGGATATCAGATTCCCATAAATAAGCATGCGAAGGATAGAAGATCGAGTGAACGATGGACAAAACCATAAGCACAAGAATCTTCAAAATCCGGGCAATCCTGGACGTAAAACACAAAACACAAGAAAGAAAGAGGCGAGCCTCCTCACATCACACTTATTCATACTAATATACTATTACTAAGGATAAGCATGGGTTGCCACCTACGAAGCGCTTGTTTTTATTAACCGAGTCACGAGCCTGACTCGACCTCGAATTTAATGGTCCATGGGGAAAGATTAGAGATCCGAGACAACCATAGTTGGTATGTCCCCTCCAAAATAGTGTTTAAGTCTATGACCATTCACCTTGAAGTTTGGTCTGACATTTTGAGATAACTCGACGGTACCATAAGGGAAAACTTAAACAACGGTGAATGGTCTGGTCCAGCGGGTTTTGAGCTTGCCCGAGAAAATCTTTAATCGAGAATTAAAGAGAAGAACTCGATCACCAACGTTGAAAACGCGGTTATTAATCTTGGAGTCATGAATCCTCTTTGTTTTCTCTTTGTAGATTAAAGAGTTCTCGTAGGCTTAATCCCAAAGTTCATTTAATTCATTCATTTGAACTTTTCAGTGATCACCTGCGATCTTAAGGTCAAAATTACAATGTTTTAAGGCCAGTAGGCCTTGTGTTCTAGCTCGATAGGAAGATGACAATCCTTTTGGTACACTAACTTATAAAGAGTGCACCCAATGGGTGTTTTGAATGCGGTACGAAAGCCCATAATGCATCATCTAACTTATCAGACCATGAAGCACGATTTTCACCTACGGTCCTTTCTAAGATACGTTTCAAACCTCGATTTTAAACCTCCACTTGTCCACTCGTTTGTGGATGATACACGGTAGAAAGATGGTGGGTAACTTCATATTTAAGCATGACCTTCGCGAATTGGTCATTTTAAAAATAGGTACCGCGATCACTAATTATAGCATGAGGAGTTCCAAATCAGGCAAAAAGAGATTTTAAGAATTTAATAATGACTCGGGCATCATTAGTGGGGAGCGCTTTTGCTTCAACCCATTTAGACAAGTAGTCGACGGCCATGAGAATGTACTTGTTTCCTCAAGAAGACGGGAATGGTCCCATAAAATCGATGCCCCACACGTCAAAGATCTCGCATACTTGAATTGCATTTTGAGGCATTTCATCTTTTTGCGAGATTTTGCCTTGACGTTGAAATGAGTCACATGACTTTACCATGTCATGGGCATCGTGATAAATTGTCGGCCAATAGAAACAGGAATCAAAGCCTTTCTTAGTAGTGTATTTCGCACCATGATGTCCCCCGGTGGGTCCATTATGGCAAGCCGTGAGGATATCAATGGCTTCTTAGCCGTGAACACATCGTCTAATCACTTGATCTGCACAAATTCTTGAAGTAGGAGAATCCACCGGAGCAATCTCGGTTTAATATCTTGCTTAGCAAAGAAGATACTTAAGAGCTGAGTGGTCCGTATACACTATGATCTTTGATAAGACTAGGTAAGGTCGAAATTTCTCAAAATCATACATTACGGCTAATAATTCTTTTTCCATAGTTGTGTAATGTGCTTGAGCATCTGTCATGGTCTTACTTGCATAATGTATAGGCTAAAAATGTTTGGTCTTACGTTGCCCCAAGACTGCACCTACCGCGTAATCACTAGCGTAGCACATAATTTCAAATGGTAGGTCCCAATCGGGGGCAACTAAAATCGGGGCTTCAGTTAACTTCTTCTTAAGTATATTAAACACTTCAATACATTCCTTCTAGAAAACAAACGAGGTTTCATTTTCAAGAAGATGGGTCATCGGCTGGGCGATTTTAGAAAAATCTTGAATAAATCATCGATAGAACCCGACGTGACCTAAAAAACTTCGTACATCTTTAACGGAAGTCGGATAAGGGAGTTTAGCTATAACATTAACTTTAGCTCTGTCGACCTCAATCCTGGATTTGAAATTTTGTGGCCGAGAAAAATGCCTTCTTTTACCATGAAATGGTATTTCTCCTAATTTAGAACTAAATTAGTGTCTTCACATCGTTTTAGCATTTTGTCTAAATAGGAGAGGCAAGACGAGAAAGAATCCCCGAAGACCGAGAAATCATCCATGAAGACCTCCATTGTTTCCTCTATCATGTCGTGGAAAATGGCCATCAAGCACCTTTGGAACGTGCCCGGAGCATTACATAAACCAAAAGGCATACGTCGGTAGGCAAACATCCCATAAGGGCAAGTGAAGGTGGTCTTCTCTTGTTCTTGCGGGTCAATTAGAATTTGAAAATATCTGAAAAATCCATCTAAAAAACAATAGTATTCGTTCCCTGCTAAACGTTCTAGCATTTGTTCCATAAAAGGCAATGGGAAATGGTCTTTACGAGTGGCATCATTAAGCTTTCGGTAATCAATACAAACTCGCCATCCCGTAACTAACCTAGTGGGTATTAACTCATTATCTTTGTTTTCAACTACGGTCATGCCACCTTTCTTAGGCACACAATGAACGTTGTTAGGTCTTGTTTATCTTGAATCATACATATCATTCATGAAAGCTTAGAGAGAATAGTAAAGGAGGGCAAGTATTCAAATTTTAAATGTTATTAAAATGGAGGGAAAAGGAAAAGTTTGTTACAAGGCATCACCTTCTAATGATGATTAGAAGGGGTATTTATAAGAGAAGGAAAGAGGCTTCCCTTTCTTTATTTTTCACTTCTAGTCCCTGTTCTTTGGCAATTATGCTATTTCTTACTTTTAGCATAATATACCTTATTACAAACTATTTTTATTCTAAACAAAATAAAGACTAATGACTAAATATAATTAAACCACATAATCGACACTTTTTATGAACCTAACAATCTCCCCCTAAGGGTCAATTATTCTGGGCGTTCCCTTCGTGGCCCAAGTGGTCTTCCATTCACATACATCTCCCATCTTCTCATCTGGTTGCGATACTTCAATCTTACTTCAATCTCTTCATCAAACAACTTTAGATACTCAACCTCATCATTCGTAAGTTCTCTTTGTACATAGCCATACTTAACATCATTATTGTAACTCTTTAAACCTTCAAGTACTCTAATTAGTGTTGCATCATAAAACTTATAAATCTCTGAATGTCTTATCACCCTTTTCTCTTCCTTGTTATTCTTGTGTATGATTCCATACATAGGCTCATAGATGATGGAGAACATTTTGTGCTTTTCAATTCCTAGAAAAGATATTGTTGGTGCAGTGAGATTAACTTTCTGTTGATAACTTTCAATTCCAAGATGGAAATCATGTACTCTTTCCTATATCACTGAACTTCTGATGAATACTGATAAAGACCATAGCAACCCTATTTCTACATAGTCAGGAATCTTGCCATTCATAATCAGCAAATACATGTCCTCAATATCATTCTTATTGAGATTCTTGTAATCAGGCTCGATAATCGACACAATACACTCATTCGCTCTTCTTGCAACTATCTCTGTGATAAACTTGTGTTCATGACCCAATTCACAGTATGTCTTGATAACTTGAATGATCTTTGAGTTTGAATAAATCACTTCCTTTGGTTTTCCAGGCTCTTTTTGTTTCCTTATGTAGAAGATCTTTGCATGAGGATTCTTCCAATGTTCAACACCATATCGAGCATAAGGATTAAATTTCTTAACACACTTATTCACCCGTCTAGAAGTTCGTTCTTCGATATCATCATCATTAAAGATAATTGCAAGAAACTTGTAAAGTGACAATACAATCTTCTCAGGCCCTGAACTTCCTTTCTTCAGATACAAAAGGTCTTGATTTATAAGAGATAGTGGTGGAGCTTCAGGATCTCTTTGACAACTTTGAACTAGAGGTGTGGTCTTTCGTGGATGTAGAGAGACAAGAATTTCCTTTCTACTTTCCCAAACAATGTTTCTTATCAAGAAATTCTTCATCTGATCAATATGATATTGATGCTCATCTCCTGAAGTACATCTTTGTCTCAACATCTCATCAGCCATTTTCTTTAACTTTACTTCATCAATAGTCAGTGATACTTCTTCCATAATATCTTGTGATACTTGCTTCGTCGGTATTTCATCATCATCTGAGGCATAAGAATCAGTCGAAAAATCATAATCATCTGCTTGCTCTTGATTACCTAAAGTTGATGGACCTCATTCCTCTTCATTGACTTGTCCAGACGATGACTCTCCAGACACATATGCTTCATACTTAGATGTCTTCTGCCGCTTTGCACTATTCTCCCCCTCAGGATAAGCATCATCATGAGGATCGTCCTGATCTCTTGCGCAAACGGCAGAAGGTCTACATGTAGTTTGTGGTACCTGAAGATTCTCAAACTTCATCTGAAGTGCAAGCCATATTGCTATGTCTTGTTGCTGCAACTGATGATCATTTTTCATGGAAAGATACAATTGATATTGTTGTTCTAGAACAGATGGTGTTTGTGATTGAACTAGATGAACATGAAGAATATGTCCAGACATATAACTTCTTACTGACGCATCAACTTGAGAAGGAATGTGATTATCAATAGCGTTCTGAATTTGTGAGGAAATTTTAGCCTGTATATTCCCACGCTCTTGTAAAATAGCTTTAGCAATCATCCGTTCCATCTCTTCTCTAGTCGTTTGTCTTTTCGGAATTAGCCCTTCCGCAACATACACTGGAACTTGATCTCGAACCTGCTCAGGAACTTGCTTTTTAACTTGCTCCTTAATATGTGTATCTACCATAGTGGGTAATGATTCGACCATTACTTCTTGGAGATGATCAGCAAGAGTATCAAATGACTTCCTTGACAGAAACCTTGCTTTTAGATGTTCAAACAGATATGTATAACGTCCATGTAACTCTTGAAAGAAATTTTTGTATCGTTTGAAACGAGCAGGTTTGGCTTTGAATAATGATAGAATTCGATTTGTTTTAGACAATTTGGTGCTGAATGATTTTGATGATGATGTAGTTTTAGTATCAGTGACCATCAATTCCTGGAGTTTCTCAGTATCCGAGGATACGAGATCAGTATTAATCCTAGGAGATCTAATTAGTGTGGGAAATGGTGTACTCCTAGACTCCTCTACAATCTTCCCTTTCTCCCTTTACTTTAATTCATACAATTCATCAGTTATTTCTTCCTCTTCATCATTAGTGATCTCCACCTCCGGACTTTCCTTATCACTCCTGGGCTCTAGCCTAGTGCCGGGAATATTTAGTTCATCATTCCTAGGGGGTAAACTATCATCAATAACATTCTCTGATCCTTCCATCATCTTTTCAATCTCTTCAGACGCCAAGTGCTTGTTGAACAGTTCCACATTTTCTCTAGCTTCTTGCTCTTCTTGACTTTTGTGCTCAGCAAGACTTACTTGTAATGTATCTTATAAAATCATTTCATCTGCTTTATTAATAGTTGGCACTGGAGCTGGTGGAGTAAGACGTGTGGATCTCCTTTCAGGAAAACGAAAAAGAATCATAGTTGATCATTTTGGAGCACTTGACTCTATTGTATCCATTTTAGGGTTAGGTAACCTAGGGGCGCTAGGTGTCCTATGCGTTCCTTGGGTAGACTCAGTCGGTTGTGACTGAGTCAGAGGAACATCTAACCCAAACACCTTGGCATACATCCTATAATGCTCCGTGTGCTTCATCTCTTAAGTGATCATCCAATCTGGAATTTGCATGCCAACTTTATCTTTGTGTCTCCCTGAATTAAAGATATTTTTCATTATGTCATCATCTTGCAGATTGTGATACATGTCTCGAGCACGTCTTGAAATGTCAGGAAAATAAGTCATGTAATGACTAATGATGATCTTTGTTAATCTTAGATAAGGAATCGAAGATGTTGGATGATGAAGAGAATAGTAAAGTCCTTCCCATAGCAGCTCCACATAATCCACATGAATGTTATTGACAAATCAATACATCATTTGCATTATCTGCATAGGCGGTTGATCCCATCTAGTGACACGTGTTGTCAAGCATTTGGAAAATATCTTGCATAACGTTTGCCATGGTTGCAGAAGACCAGTTGTCTTAAAGCTTAACGATGTCTTCAGCTCCATTATAAAGCCTAATTGTTGTTTATAGAATGGAACCATGTCCAAAAATGATGGTGGTGGCATAAAGCTATCATGATTGTTTTCATTTGCTTATGGTAAGTGAAAGAATGTCCTGAAGTCATCCAGTGTAAGAGAAAGCACTTTCTTGTCAAGCATAAATGTGAGCCTATACTTTGATCCGTCTTCCTTCAAAGTATGCCAGAAATGTGCCATATAGATCCATGGTACAGAGGAAGAAGTAGCAATACTAAATTGTAAAGGATGATTCTTGATGATATTCGTCAGTATTTTGCTTTCGGGTGGACATTACACTTGTTCAAGATCAACCTTCTTGTTGGAATCTATAAGATCATATCGTTTGTTTGGAGGACACAGTTCGTCTAGATGAACATCAGCTGCATGTTGTTGTTGTGCCATGATGATTACTGAATGGATAAAATTAAGAGGTTAGATAACAAATAATTCATTTGACATTTTTGTCTTTTTCCACTATGTCTGTTTTATATGTTTTGGCAATTCTTTTTGAACATATTTTTGATCAGTTTCTTTCTCATGTGCTCGTTCTTGCTTTTTCTAGCACATGCCATAAGCTTTATTAGAATTTTTCTTTTGTTTTTTCATTTTGTATGTTATGGCAATTCTTTTTTAAACACACATTTGATTTGCTTTTTTGCATATCGATTTAGCTCTTTCTGTCTGTTTTTATAATATCCTTACCAAAAATAATTTATGACATGATACGCTTTCAAGAATGATGAAGATTTCTCTTTTGATTTTGAATTAAGACTTTCTTTTATGAAATATAAAAGAGAAATCATACAACTTCTAAAAACCATTTTTGTAAAAGAGTATCATTTTGTCACAATTACAGATTTTTAGAACTTTTTCTAGAAATCATTTGTTAAAAACTTTCATTATAATGATAACATTGAATTAGACAATCACGAATCCACAACTGAATGGTCACTAAGTTACTCACTCCTCATTCTGTTCATTGCAGAAAACGGCCAAAACTGAACATGACTTAGACCACTTAAACAATTGAGACTTGGATTTTCAGATTCAAGTTATAAAAACTTTTCCACTTTTATTTTTGGCATGAATCCTAAACAATGAAGACAAACACATCTAAATCAGTAACTGAATGGTCACTAAGTCACTCACTCCTTATTCTGTTCATTGCAGAAAACGTTCGAAACCGAACATGACTTAGACCACTTAAACAATTACGAATAGACATATTCGACCCGAAGCTTAGAATTCATAAAAAACATTATTTCTTTTTCACAATCATTTGATTTTTTCAAAACACATGAGAGACTGATCTTTTTGTTCTACATACATTCGAGCATTAATCATCATAAGCATGCAGAAAATATAAGCACATAAAATTCAGTAGATAACCAAAACAAATTCACTTATCCACAAGTTGCATTTGTACTGAATTTTGTCTTTTTGACATTACTAAATTTTGACTTTTTTATGTTATCGAGTTTGACTTTTTGACATTTACTAAGTTTGATAAAAGATGAATCCCTTTAACTTATGGAAACCAAACTCGATCCGTTTATGTTTTATTATCATTATTCAAACTCCAAAAAATTAGAAATCATATCAAACTTGATAATTAACAAACTCGATAAACATCAAACCCCTCCGAGTTTCTTTATCAACATCGAGTTCATTATCTTAGACCCTTTTCTAAGTTATTTTTCATCTATTTCCACATAAACATTGATTATTATCGTCTTTGATCAAATCATTTATCAAAAATTTGATAAAACCCAAATTCGGTATTCCCTATCCTTACCGAGTTTAAACTCGATAATTCAAAACAGTCATAGAACTGAATCAAAACGCATAACCACTTACGTTTGAGAAAGAAAAGTAAGTGTAATCGCTGTAATAAGCTCAGAAATCTTTCTTTAATTTTCTTCTCAATCTCGATATTATTGACTCGGTGAACATAAAAAGTAAAAAGAAAATGGTTTTCTCCTTTTATAGTAACCGAATATCATCTTTTAAGAAATGAGACTTTTAGCCCTTGTAGTTTTCTTTTTCGATTTGTCTCATTAATTTACCGAATTTTCAAAAACTCCCCCTTGAATAATGTTGACTTTTCAAAAGTTTACCAATGCTATCAAAAATTCCCACTTGGAATGAAATCATGCTCAGCACGTAGTCCACAAATGAAGATGTTTGAGTTTAAAATAAAAACCCCCCCCTTGAAAATATAGTATTTTTCAAATTCAGTTTATTTGTTATTCCCAAAATGATGTATATGAATGAAAATTTTCCAATTACTCCCCCTTAGATTATGATTCTGTATTTTTAATTGAAAGCTTTTTATATAAATTTGAATCATGAATCTAATCATGTGATCTTTAAATTAGGTTTTTTTTAATATGATAAATCTTTTTGAAATTTTGTATTTTTTAATTTTTTCTTTTGGTTTTGAAAAATTTATTTACATGTTTTTGATGTATGATCTTTTTCAAGAAGATGACTTTGTCAGGCTTTCCAACTGTGTTGGAGTCATACATCTCATACCAATGCGATGAACTAGATACTAAAAGCGTTCTTTCGGAAGAGCTTTAGTAAATAGATCCGCAAGTTGGTATTCTGTCCCGACAAAATAAAGTTCCACATTACCCTTCTCAACATGTTCCTTAATAAAATGATACAGGATGTCTATGTGTTTTGTCTTAGAATGCTGGACTGGGTTGCATGAGATATCAATGGAACTCTTGGAATCATAATACATTAGAATCCGGTTGTACTTGTATCCATTGTCTAGTAGTTATGTACGCATCTAAATGACCTGTGCACAACATGCGGACAAGGAAACATATTCAGCCTCAGCAGTAGACATCGCAGTACAATCTTGTTTCTTTGAACTCCAACTTACAAGCTTTCTACCTAGAAATTGCAATCCTCCTGATGTGCTTTTACAATCATATTTACATCCTGCATGGTCCGCATCTCAATATGCAATTAGTTCAAATCCGAAATCCTTCTGATACCATAGTCCCATGTTATAGGACTGTCTTAGGTACCGAAAGATCCGTTTAACCTCTTTGAGGTGTTTGACTATAGGACGTGCTTGATAACGAGCACATACAAAAGTAGTAAAAGCAATATCTGAACGACTGGCTATTAGATACATAAGCCCTCCTATCATGCGACGATAAGTCATTTGATCAGTAGGAGTGCCTTGTAAATCAGCATCCAGCCTCTTAGTTGCCATAGGTGTGCTCATGGAGACACACTCATCCATACCATGTTTCTTTAACAATTCAATCGCATGTTATGACTAACTTATGAATATGCCACGGGGAGATTGATGAACTTAAAGTCCAAGAAAGAACTTTAGTTCACCCATCATTGACATTTCAAAATTATTTTTCATTAGGTTTGCAAAACATTTTGAAAAATCTAGATTTATTGATCCAAAAATAATGTCGTCAACATAAACTTGAACAAGTAATATGTCTCCCCCGTAACGTCGTGTGAATAAAGTCGGGTCAATAATACCTTTAGTGAAACCATGTTCAATTATAAAAGAAGATAATTTGTCATACCATGCACGAGGTGCTTGCTTAAGACCATATAGAGCTTTTTTCAACCTGTAGACGTGCTTTGGAAATTCTGGATCAATAAACCCTTTAGGTTGGCTGACATAAACTTCTTCTTTTAAAGGACCATTGAGAAAAGCCGTTTTAACATCCATTTGAAAGATAGTGATATTCTTATGAGCAGCATAAGCAATAAACATCCGAACGGCCTCAAGACAAGCAACAGGAGAAAATGACTCTTCAAAATCAATGCCTTCTTCCTGCCTGTATCCTTTTGCCACAAGACGAGTTTTGATTCGAACCATAATATTTTCAGCATCACACTTATTCTTCCAGAGCCATTTGAGAGCAATAATATTCTTTCCTTCTGGTTGTGGAACGAGTTCCCAAACTTAAAGTCTCTCAAATTGATTCAACTCATCTTGCATGGACTCAATCCAACTATGATCTACCATAGCCTCTTTGATATTCTTTGGTTCAATAGTGTTGACGGTTAATGCATACATGCATACCTCAGAATCTGTGTGTAGCCGTTGGCGAGTCATGACAGGTGGTATGTGCTTAATTACACATACCTTTTACCTTTAAAAACGAGCTAAAATAACCAAAAACGGACTCAAAATGCC
>BQNB010059122.1:0-37459 GCA_026074375.1 Tanacetum coccineum | reverse complement strand
CTTTGAGCATTGAAAATAAAAATGAGTATTTGCTAAAGCGTAAATTTATTTTGGTGGTTCCGGGTATGCCTAAACGAAATTTATCACCAAACTAGTTTAATAACCTAGGTAACTAGTTTAGCTACGAGTACGCAGCGGATGGATCTAGTAATAACATATGATTAACACTTAATAAGAAGTAAATAGAAAGTGTACCTCTTAGCCAATGATCTTGAAACAATAAAGTGATTAAAACAACCGCCTCTACGAGTGCTCGCACAATCACATCAACCGAATATGTTAAGTTGTCTAGACTTAACTTCACAAACAAACACCCGTGTGTTATAACTTGAATCCCAAACGCACCCTTTGAGCTTAGAACCGAAAATCAAAACCACCGAATTAGGGTTAACACCTAAACCCTAATTCACCAAAAAACCTGTGAACCAAAAATCAACAACCCGAAACCCTTAGTTAGGGTTTTAACCTTCGAACCAGGAGAGCACAATCAAATCGAGCCAGGAGATGAATCAAAACAGAAAACCTTGAAAGGTAGTTGATATATTTTGGTGAGGACTTATTAACCGAAACCCTTGACAACCTTAGAGAAGGGCCAGGCTATTTCGGTGAATGAATAAAGGAAGAAAACCAAATTCTTATTAGGTTTTATAAGGTTTAGGCATGTAGAATGAGGTATGGGGTGAGGGGTATTTATAACCCTACAACCCTAGTTGGGATATACTTAGGAAACAAGTCATAAGCTTATCACAATACTCTTCTCCACCTCCTTATCCAAAACCAGCCTCTAGATCCCTTAGGATATTCCAAACCGAACCTGGAATCTTTATGGGAACATTCCAGTCGATTTCCACCTTTAAGACATTAATAAGTTCATGTCTTAATCGGTTTTAGTCCTTGTGTTTTGCATTGTGAAGTATTAAACATATTCTCCATGAATTAACGTGTGTGCCCCCAATAGGCTCACATATTTCGAACGTACCTCATGCTAACCGACTACCATAACCCAACAGCTCTTACTTGGGAGTTGGAGTAGCACTTAACACTTATACTTATAATTGGCAAAGTCTAGCAACCCACATAATTATTTTTAAATTAGAAATATTTGAGATAAAGTTTCAAGAATAATCTCAGCTATCAATGGTTATAAATTTCTTGCTTTATAATCATCCTTTTGTTACAGATATCATTAAACCATGGATATGGATCCTAAGTCATTCCATATAGTTTAACATTATGTTTCTCGTTATAGAAAAAATTCGGATATACCAAATGTAATCAAGAATCATCTCGCATTACCCTTTGGGAACGGCCATTCATTTATCTGATTAAATCTGGAGAGGGCCCAATGGTATCTTTCTGAACATATCAAGTGGAGGAACAATTCCTTTATTGAAACGCCCCTTTCCTAGACTCGAAATTTGACCCGAAATCAAAAACTTTTGCGGAAACGCTTGACCTGGAATGACCTTGTGTCAATCCCTTAATATACTTTTTATAATACATTATCATTAGACTCTTGAAAGTTCCATTATCATAAAATAGACTTCATAAGCTTTACAACGATATAAAGAACTCATTCTAACTCTTTACGGTTTGGTTTTTACGACAGAAACAAAACTGACCAGAAACTACAGACTTGGATATGCCGTATCCATAGAATGGATACACCGTATCCACCTTAATCCTTCAATACACCATATCCATAAGTTGGATACGCCGTATTGAACCACCAGACCCAGAACCTGCAGAAACATCTGCAGAAAACCTCTTTTTAACCCCAAACATGACTTCTAGGACTCGATACTTCCTAAAAACTTCCAGAATACATTACCATAACATATTACTTCATTTCCCATAACATACTTGGTCTAAATGACCCGTGAACATGTACTTTATGAAATTTATCAAACACCCGCTTTGACCCATTTGCATACATTTATATACAAGACTATAATAAAAGATTTCAACACTTGACACTAACATTTACAAACCATTTAACATCACTTGGGGGTTAAACTTCCATTCGAGCTCGGTATCTAATACTAAGCTCTGCCATAATCAAACGCTTCTAATCCTTTCTTCCACTTTCTAGGCCTTTATCCGGGACGTTACCTTCTTCACATTAACCTACAAAACATTAAACAACTAAACCGTAAGCACGAGGCTTAGTAAGTAAACAGAAATAACATGATATTATACATTATTCATCACGTAAGCATCATTCTCATTCATCATTGGTCCATAAGACCACTTTTCATCATTTTTAGCACATAGCATTTAAAACGTATTACATCAAATCATATAAAATCATTACTTACCTTAAAGGGGTCAAACTAGACTTAACCACAATCTTGGCTAGTTTCCTAAACTAGCCTCTAATCTAGTTCTTAGTCCAAGCTCTTAACCAAGGCTTCCTATCTTTCATTATATCAAACACATAACACATATAATGATAAAATCAATATAATAGCACATTATAACCGCTTTACTTACCTTAGCTCCAAAGCTAAGTTTACCAATAATCATCATCATCATCCTTGCTTCCTAAACCATATCACCATCATAAATACTTCATATACATGAATAACACACTATAACAATGGTTTATACAACCATTAGCTTACCCTTCATCATTTCTAATCATCATATGATCATATCTTGATCATATGATGAAAACCCACAAAATCACTAACTTTATTTATAAATCATTAATTGACCTTAACCCATAACCATAATTACCTTAATTCTTGGTTTAGAATCACAATTACCCAACACCCCCAACTTAGGTATAAGAACCCTAATTCTTAAATTACTAATTCAACTCAATAGAAGGTTACTTACTTATGTAGAATCAATGTTGAAAACTTAACCCTTGAATTGGCACCCTTTAATCCATCACAAGATCATCAAGCTAATCCTTTATCTTTTCCCTCTCTTTTCTAACCCGACAGATACACATCCCTGGAACATTTTAGAATGTCCAGGGAAATGTCTAGAGACTGTTATATATATTAAGTGAGGTGATGACTCATCAAAAAAGGTAGTTTAGTCATTTAATTTGGCTAACTAAACCAATACGCCGTATCCATTCCAATGGATACGTCGTATTCAGACTAAGCTACCAATACTCCGTATTCATCATCCTTAATATGCCATATCCACTTATACAATCAATACGTCATATTCATCCTTACCAATACGCCGTATTGGCTCTGACAGACAGAAGCTTATACATTTAGGCTACTAAAGTCATGATTAAACCTTCTCTAATGACCTTTTCGTAATTAAATACTTAAAACTGGTTTCGGGGTGTTACAAATCTATCCCCCTTATTTAGATTTCGTCCCCGAAATCTCTTCATCTAATATTGACCAATACTTGGTCACACTAATCTCACATTTCATCTTAGCATTTTAAAGCATGTACTTAACTAATTGCATCACCTATATGGTTTTGCAACTCTAGGTATGATATAATACCACTATTTATCTTTAACCCATTCTACTTCTTGCTTATTTCTATCACATTTACACTCTTTTCTTATTGACTAACATCATCTAGGTGACATTTATCCTTTTCAATTATTCATTTTAGTAACTTTTTCTCTATATCATTTCGTTCCCCTTAATTTCTTTTCTAGAATTTTATCAAAAACTACTTGTCTCTTTAGAAATTACATTATCTTAACTTATCAAACGTCAACATTTGCTTACACTTTCTTATTTACCATGGTCATTTTGACATTTCTTTTGTTGTTTCTATTATCACACTTTACTTTCATTACTTTCTTTTTAGTAAATTTTCATCAAGGACTATAAGTCACTTGGAATAATTTAATACTTTATCTTATTCTTTCCACATTTTCACTAGGGTGCCAATAATACTTATCGATCATTACATCATGCCACAAGCATAAAATGATCTCAATCTAACTTTTCATTCTTAATCATATACTCTTAACGTCTAAAACCTAACTTTCTATCTAAAGTCTTCACTAAAGGTCGCATTCTAATTCTTAATTCCCTTATATTATTTCCTACGACATCTAACTAATTTAGACTTCCATTTTCTACTTCCTTAATTCCTATCATGTTATGCCGAGAACACATAAGCCTGCTCATCTATACCTCTTTATTTACATTGAGAAGCATCCTAATCAATGCAAATAAGAAAGTATAAACTTATGGTTCGGTGATTCACAATTTCTTTATTTAAATGAAGAGGCGTCCCAATCCATTTAAATAATGAGATTCTAAACCATCCTACTCATACACTTCCGACATAACACTCAAACTTACTTAAGTCTTTACTACTTTATCATTTATCCTCTTTTAATTATGCATTTATTTTTAATATCATCTTTTGTAGTCTTGGATCCATTTTCCTTAACTTTTCCCCGAAGGAAACTTGACTTTCTTCCCATAGGAATTCGCCCATTACCGATACCCTTGTGGTATCATTAACATTCTTAGGCTATCCCGAAGGATACCATCACATTAGGCTATCCCGAAGTATACCATCACATTAGGTTATCCCGAAGGATACCATTACATTAGGCTATCCCGAAGGATACCATTACATTAATCCTTGGATCCAAGCTAAATTTAAATTTATCATTCTTTACTCTTTTTTGTCATCTACATACCTTTCTAACCACATACTCTTCATTTCTACTTTTATTGCTTTAAATCATTCTAGTTCACACTTTATCTTCCTTCATTTTCTTGCGCAAGATTCAATGACTCTTGTCATTTTCAATATTACATATACGTATATGTTTCCACATTTCATTCATCGTTCTCTTGTCAACTCCAAGTTGATAAGTTATTAACTTTTCTATACCAAGCATCATTTAGCTCTCTTAACTCTTCACTTATAACCTTAGATGGTTATTATTATAATATACTCATTTACTTCACTTTTATTCATCACATGCGTCTCTTTCATTCCTTGAAATGATTCTACTCATTCTTTACTATTCATTCGTTTGATTTACCTTATGATACACTTGTTTATCCATTTTACTCATCATACATTTCTTTCATATAACAACGAGATTGCTTTCATTCTTTATCATTCTTATACGTATCATATTTGATCATATCATACCATTAGATAATACTTCATTATGTTTTCTTCGTTGTATGACTTATCTTACTTCAACCTTTTATGGGTAATTTATATAAATGCTTTCCTTTCATTTATAGTAATCTTCACTTAAGCAACCTTTTCATAATTCAAACACTTCCGCATTACTTAGCTCGTACTTTCATATCCATCTTACTTCACTTGCATATTTAAATAACCTACTATAGGCCTTGCATTATATAAACATATACTTCTATACTTAACACTTCTCCGATAAGTGTTTCACCTTTTTAACCACATTCATAATCTTTTAGTCTATGGGAAAATAACATATATCATTTGTTATGCTTTATCAAATATGAAATCTTAAGCATCTTACTTAACTCATGCTTCTTATAATATCATACCTTCCCATATTTATATAACACTTAGACATATAATTATCTTTCTTATACTTACATCACATAATTACATATGACATCTTCAATTTCAACTTTTCTTAATAAGTTCTTAACATTCTAATCACAATCAAAGTCATATAACCAATGACCAATCCACATTGCATACTCATTAATATGTCTAAGCATCATCATTCTAATAGCCACAATCACTTGACTATCTTATAACTAAAGCATTCACATTCTTCGCTACTTAAACTTACGACATATGCATCTATGAGTGGTCTAAGTTTAGGAAACCTATATTGGAAACCTACTTCTCTTAGACCGAAGATCTGATACCAAGTTGAAACGCCCCTTTCCTAGACTCGAAATTTGACCCGAAATCAAAAACTTTTACGGAAATGCTTGACCGGGAATGACCTTGTGTCAATACCTTAATATACTTTTTATAATACATTATCATTAGACTCTTGAGAGTTCCATTATCATAAAATATACTTCATAAGCTTTACAACGATGTAAAGAACTCATTCTAACTCTTTACGATTTGGTTTTTATGACAGAAACAAAACTGACCAAAAACGGCAGACTTGGATACGCCGTATCCACCTTAATCCTTCAATACGCCATATCCATAAGTTGGATACGCCGTATTGAACCACCAGACCCAGAACCTGCAGAAACATCTATAGAAAACCCCTTTTTGACCTTAAACATGACTTCTAGGACTCGATACTTCCCAAAAACTTCCAGAATACATTACCATAACATATTACTTCATTTCCTATAACATACTTGGTCTAAATGACCCGTGAACATGTACTATATGAAATTTACCAAACACCCACTTTGACCCGTTTTACATTCTTCTTTGACCCATTTGCATACATTTATATCCAAGACTATAATAAAAGATTTCGACACTTGACACTAACATTTACAAACCATTTAACATCACTTGGAGGTTCAACTTCCACTCTAGCATAATCAAACGCTTCTAATCCTTGCTTCCACTTTCTAGGCCTTTATCCGGGACCTTACCTTCTTCACATTAACCTACAAAACATTAAACAACTAAACCTTAAGCACGAGGCTTAGTAAGTAAACGACAATAACATGATATTATACATTATTCATCATGTAAGCATCATTCTCATTCATCATCGGTCCATAAGACCACTTTTCATCATTTTTAGCACATAGCATTTAAAACGTATTAGATCAAATCATATAAAATCATTACTTACCTTAAAGGGGTCAAACTAGACTTAGCCACAATCTTGTCTAGTTTCCCAAACTAGCCTCTAATCTACTTCTTAGTCCAAGCTCTTAACCAAGGCTTCCTATCTTTCATTATATCAAACACATAACACATATAATGATAAAATCAATATAATAGCACATTATAACCGGCTTACTTACCTTAGCTCCAAAGCTAAGTTTACCAATAATCATCATCATCATCATCCTTGCTTCCTAAACCATATCACCATTACAAATACTTTATATACATAAATAACACACTATAACAATGGTTTATACAACCATTAGCTTACCTTTTATCATTTATAATCATCATATGATCATATCTTGATCATATGATGAAAACCCACAAAATCACTAACTTTATTTATAAATCATTAATTGACCTTAACCCATAACCATAATTACCTTAATTCTTGGTTTAGAACCACAATTACCCAAAACCCCCAATTTGGGTATAAGAACCCTAATTCTTAAATTACTAATTCAACTCAATAGAAGGTTACTTACTTATGTAGAATCATTGTTGAAGACTTAACCCTTGAATTGGCACCCTTTGATCCATCACAAGATCATCAAGCTAATCCTTTCTCTTTTCCTTCTCTTTTCCAACCCGACACATACACATCCCTTGAACATTTTAGAATGTCCAAGGAAATGTCTAGAGACTGTTATATATATTAAGTGAGGTAATGACTCATCAAAAAGGGTAGTTTAGTCATTTGCTTTGGCTAACTAAACCAATACGCTGTATTCATTTCAATGGATACGCCGTATCCAGACTAAGCTACCTATACTTCGTATTCATCATCCTCAATATGCCATATCCACTTATACAATCAATACGTCGTATTCATCCTTACCAATACGCCATATTGGCTCTGACAGACAGAAGCTTATACATTTAGGCTACTAAAGTCATGATTAAACCTTCTCTAATGACCTTTTCGTAATTAAATACTTAAAACTGGTTTCAGGGTGTTACATTTATTGACTACAAGTGTTGTGGATGCTGCTTCACATACACTCTGAAAAATAGCTTTTATAACTACCATATTTCAGGACAGCGTTTGGCTATAATCACAATGTGATATCCACACATACAGAACTTGCTTGCATCTCAAGTCAAAGGACGATTTTTTAAAACTATTTTTGACATTTTACTCATGACGTGGATCCAAAAGTAAATGATCGAAGGTTGGGGTATCCAATATGCATCCCTTGTGAATACATATGAGTTTGGTGGGAACAAATCCATATATTAACGAAATATAACCAACACTCACATTTGCCTTACATAATTGTTAACCGACAATGGACATATTTAGAATGATAAATCATTCATGGATTAAACATGCAAATATAGAATAACAGTTGTTATATGAATGAAAACAAATCCCAAGTATCTTTATTCATCAGAAAATAAAACTGTCTTACAATTCCAAATTATCCAAATACTAATCAAAACACAGAGTTACATGAAACTACTAGCTGGCAACATTCCGATATTCCTAGTTAATTCAGAATGCTTAGGAAATGCTAAGGCCTTTGTGAAAGGGTCAGCTAAATTATCATCTGTGTCAATTTTTTCTATCTTAACATCACCCAATTTAATGGTCTCGCGAAGATAGTGAACTTTTGCGCGAAAATGTCTTGCACCTTTAGTGACTCCATCATCTTTCGCTATTGCTATGGCTCCAGTATTATCACAATACATACTTATGGGTTCTTCAATTGTGGGAACAATACCAAGCCCAGAAATGAATTTACGAATCCATACAGCCTCCTTCGATGCATCAAAAGCAGCGATATATTCAGCATCTGTAGATGAGGTTGCAAAAATACTTTGTTTTGTACTTTTCCAGTCAACAGCACCTCCATTTAGAACGAACACATATCCTGTCTGCGACCTTAGATCGTCAGCATCCGTCAGATATCCAGCATCAGTGTAGCAAGAAACTCTGAGCTCTCGTTCCATATTACCTCCATATACCAGAAACATATCCTTAGTATTGCGAAGATACTTAAGAATATTTTTAACAGCAGTCCAGTGTTCTTCACCCGGATTCTGTTGAAATCGGCTTGTCA
This sequence comes from Tanacetum coccineum, assembly GCA_026074375.1. Taxonomy (NCBI): domain Eukaryota; kingdom Viridiplantae; phylum Streptophyta; class Magnoliopsida; order Asterales; family Asteraceae; genus Tanacetum; species Tanacetum coccineum. The sequence continues at coordinate 28,619 of BQNB010059122.1, read as the reverse complement.
TGTTTTGTGCAAACGCAACATCAGGACGAGTACATCTCACAGCATACATAATAGATCCTATAGCCGAAGCGTAGGGAATATTTTGCATGCGCTGTTTCTCAGCAGGCGTTGAAGCACCTTGTGACTTACTCAATTTAAGCTTTTCTTGCATTGGGATCGTTCCACGTTTGGAATTTTCCATATAATTTTCAAGATTTTCTCAATGTAAGCACTTTGATTTAAACCAATTAACCGCTTTGACCTATCACGGTAGATCTTGATTCCAAGAATATATGCAGCATCCCCTAAATCTTTCATAGCAAAACTTCTTCCAAGATAGGATTTTACATCTTGTAACATTGGAATATTGTTTCCCATGAGCAATATGTCATCGACATATAGAATTAGGATAGCGACATAACTCCCACTAGCTTTTAGGTATACACATGGCTCATCAGGATTTTGAGTGAAACCGAATTTCTTGATTTCATCATCAAATCGCTTATTCCATTGCCTTGAGCTGCTTAGGGGAGTCCCATAAATGGAACGCTTAAGTTTGCATACATGGTTAGGATTAGTTTTGGATTCACAAAACCCTCAGGTTGCTCCATATAGACCTCTTCAGAAAGATGTCCAGTGAGAATGCGGTTTTGACAACATTTGCCATATCTCATAGTCATAGTACACAGCTATAGCTATGAGAATCCTTATAGCTCTAATGTCTGCAACACGAGAAAAGGTTTCTTCATAATTAACCCCGTAGGTTTGAGTGAAACCCTTTGCTACAAGACAAGCTTTAAAGATGTATACTGCACCATCCATGTCAGTCTTTTTCTTGAAAAGCCACTTGCTACCAATGGTTTTAGCATTGGGAGGAAGCTCAACTAAGACCCATACATCATTGTCTTTCATGGATTTCATTTCCACATTTATCACATCAAGCCATTTCTTGGATTCAGGATCCAACAATGCAGCTTTATAGTTAGCGGGTTCACCAAGATCCCCTAACTCATGCTCCTCAGCATCGATGTATAAGCACATGCGATCTGGGGCACGGCGTATCCTAGAGGACTTTCGAATGGGATTGATATCACTTTAAGGTTCATCAATTTCTTGATCACCCTCTTCATGATTTAAGCTAGTGTCTAAAGAAGGATTTGTATCTTCTTCTTGAATTATTTCAAGATCTTCCACACTCCCACTTGCTTTCAGATCTATAAGATCATTCTCAAAGAACTCAGCATTCCGAGCAATAAATACTTTGTTCTCAGATGGGCTGTGGAAGGAATATCTCATTGTTTCCTTTGGGTATCCTACGAAGATACACCTAAAAGATCTAGGATCAAGCTTGTCAGGTTTGGTAAGTGTATCATGTTTAACAAGTGCCTCACAACCTCAGACTTTTAAGTAAGACAGCTTAGGGGCTTGCCTATGCCATATTTCATATGGTGTCTTATCAACCTCCTTAGTTGAACCATGTTGAGAATGCGTGCAGCAGTCTCAAGATCATAATCCCAAAAGGACTTTGGTAGAGTAGGACTTTGGTAGTGTCTTATCAAACTCCATTATGTTGTGGCGTTTAGGGAGGAGTGAGATGGGCAATAATCCCATGCTCCTTTAGATGATCCAAAAACTCTTGACTCATGTATTCACCTCTACGATCAAAACGTAGTGACTTAATGGTCTTCCCGAGTTGGTTTTCTACTTCCTTTTGAAATACCTTAAAGGTTTCAAACACTTCATGTTTATGTTTCAGCAGGTAAACATAACCATAACGACTGAAGTTTTCAGTAAAAGTGACGAAGTAGTTAGCTCCTTGTCTTAACACAATTCTAAATGGGTCACATACATCAGTGTGTATTAGTCCAAGTAGATCTTTAGCCATTTCCACTTGATGTGAATAAGGTTTTCTTGCCATCTTTCCAGACATGCAAGAAACACACTTTCCTAATGACTCATTGTCAATAGAATTGAGAAGTCCATCATGTTGCAACTTTTTAATGTGTTTCTTGCTAACGTGTCCAAGACGACAGTGCCACAAGAGAGAATAGTCTAAATTAATTTTGGCTCTTTTATTGTTAATTGCATACATAGAACTATCGTTTGTATTTTAACAAGACATATCAATCTCAAAAATATCATCCCGTAGGACAGCTATAAAATAAACTAGATTATTCTTTGAAACTGAAATAACATTGTTTTCATCAAAGCGGTTAATAAAACCGTCATCAAACAAACATGAAACTGAAATAACACCTCTAGTAATTGAGGGAGCATAATGACAATTGTTTAATACAATAACTAATCCACTAGGGAGCTCTAAATGATAAGTTCCAATTGCTTCAACGGTTGCACGATGACCATCGCCCATGTACAGACTTAAAGCCCCTGGTTTCAGCTTCTTACTTCCCCGCAGGCCTTGAGTAGTAATACAAATATGAGTACCATAACTCGTGTCATAAATCCAAGATTTACTAGTGAAAGAATAGAGTTCTATGGTGAAAATACCTGTAGTGCTAGCTCCCTGAGATAGCTTCTTCTTTTTCATCAACTCGGCGAGATACACAGGACAATTCCTCCTCTAGTGACCCACCTTACCATATTGGTGGCAGATCGCGTCCTTTGTTGGGTTCTCCTTCTTAGGTGGTTGAGGACTCTTATGTTTAGGAGAAAATGGCACATTGTTTGGTGCATAGCCCATCTTGCTTTTGCCTTTACCATGACCCCCCTTAGCAGCTTTGTGCAGTTTATTTTTCTAGTTTTTCTGAACCCTTCCTGCTCGTATTGCATGAAGTGTAGGATTAGCATCTTTCTTTGGCAGCGTTTCTTCATGCAGCTTAAGCATGGCATGTAATTCATCCATGGTCTTCCCTATGCCGTGCATATTGTAATTCTGCACGAAGCTGTCATAATCCTTAGACAGAGAGACTAAGATAAGACTCACTGCAAGGTTTTGAGAGACGGGTTGACGGAGACGCTCCGGATTGTCAATGTAGCTTTTCATCTTTAGAACATAGGATCTAACCGATTGACCTTCTTCTTGCTTGCATGCGTGAAATTCTCTTACGGTCTACAGAAGTTCCTGTACAGCTTGTTTAGAAAACATAGCTTTTAGTTCCTGGAGCATGTCATAAGCACCAAGATGAGCTAGATTCTGTTGGATATCTAGGTCCATGGTTAACAGCATGAGCACAACAACTTCCTTTTTCCCTTTGACCCATGCAGCGTGAGCTGCAGCAGCCGCATGAAGAACTTGTTGTCCAGGAGGTGCAACAGGTGCTTCAGGAATAGGATGCTCAAGGTAATTTTCATTGTCTTCAGTTGAAAGTACCAAACGTAATTGTCTGTACCAATCAATGAAGTTGGGTCTAGTGAGTTTTTGTTTCTCGAAGAAACTCCTGAATACCGAATTGTTTTCGACTGAGGTAGTCATCTACAATAAAAGTTCAAACAATTAGTATTTTCGATAATTAAATTCTTAATAGAATTAACTACCCAATTAATTTACTAATTAAGACTAAGATCCAACTTGACCTCCCATTTATTACCAAAGGTCTGACCAGGGCATAAATAAGTGGGGTAAGAGGTAAGCGACGAGCGTTAATTGCATTTTAATGCAACTCTTAGGTTTATGATACTTATCAAAACATTAGTAATCATGTAATAATGTTAAGAGCATGTTTAGTATCATCTTATGCCTCGGGTCCAAGGTCTGACCAAGCCTACTCGAATTAAGTCGACCAAGCAAGAACTTGCAAAAATCGTTAGAGGTCTGACCAGTACACGAAATTCACCATGGGTTGGTAGGGCCCTAAGGTCTGACCAAAGCGGTCAAACCAATTGCACGTGTTCTAGGTTGGCTGGCATAGACTTAAAATTTTCCTAGGGGTATGCACATAAATGTGTTAAAACGTGTACAAAGAAGCATGTAAACAACTTTGTAGCACTAATTTTTAAAAACTTTTAATAATGACACTGTAGTGACATTTCATGGTTCACGGTAACTCTAGTCGAACTCACAAAGAAGCGGAGAAACAAGTCAGCGCGAAGCTTATTAAAAACCTTATTTCTTTAGGGAATTACGTAAAAACGACCCGCCTTAAACTTCTCTTAAAGTTTGTTCTAGTGGATGAGCCGTACTTCCCATGAGTCCATAGCGTCCAGTTTTTAATTCAAGAAAAACAAGTTTCATAGTTTAACGTCTTATTAATTACCTTATAAAAAAACAATTTTCCACGAAACAAAAAAATGGGTCACATAAGGAATGTTTTTAGGCGTGTGGCATTAATAGACTACATCAACATCATCTTTTAGACATATGGCATATTTATTTAGGCGTGTAAACAAGTAGGCATTAAATAAACATGCATACATAGATTCATAATACAAGATGACATTAAGCATTCAAGTAAACATGTAAAATCCGAGTTCTCTTCAAGACAAATCAAAAGAAAGTTGCATGGTATACTTTTCAAGACGTCATTCACACTCAGTGTCTTTTCAACAACACTTAAAAGAAGTCGAACAGAAGAATGATTCAAACGCGCATTTGGCAACACTCTTTGGTCAGATCTAGAGACTTTCACGGACACAATGAGTTCCTTGTACATGGATCAACTACAAAAAGCAACTTGACAACGAAGATTTTCAAGAGATTGGATCCATGTCTGCTTTTAAAGTAACCTCCAAACACAGTTTCAGATGTTTCATCAGTCACGTTAATTGGATGATGATTTGTTGACATGACACGCAACAAATTCCTACAATACACTCCGACTCATATCTAGAATTCCGTAACACCACTGAATCCAACACAGGAGAATCTGTTTAAGACGTCGATTGTTGAAAGAGCACAACATAACAGTGGAGTAATAAAGCAGGGTGAATGAAAGTACAAATCCAGACAAAGAGGAAAATACTGATACGAGTAAATGCATTGGTGTAAATTTGGATGCTAGTTCATTATCATTGAAAGCAAAGGGACAGAATCCAAAAGAGTCAGGATAACAATCAGCAGCTCAGGGAATGAGCACATGTATGATTGATGCAGATATCAGACCCCATAAATAATGATAGAGCCAAGGCCTGAGGTACAAACAACTGCTGAAATCAGATCTTTGCTACAGACAACAACATACTGAGCAACCTGAATTCAATAATGAAGAAAAGGGTTGACAGAATGCTGAACAATGTCCATGACATACGTCCTTTACCTGCCAAATTAACTGATGACAAGACAATGACTCTCAGATCAAGTCACCTCGAGTCCTGAAAATGTTTGTCTCAAAAAGATCGTTGCCCAGCTTTCAAAATATTTTGGAAACTCGAAGCACCATGTATCAATCTTGAAACTACAATTATACAAATGGAAAACAATTGTTTTAACAACAGGGCAACAAAGTAAATTTTTGAAAGAAAAAGGTAATAAGCCAAGGTTTAAGAAATGACATCGTTGTAATTGAAAACAATAAACATCGAATTGGACATAGTTGTGGCTGAAAATACTCGCAGAAGAATGGCAGTTACATAAAGAAAATGAGCACTTGAAACAGACTTACAAAGATCTTTTTGATTCTATCAAAAGGACACGAGTTCAGACCAAAAACCAGAATGACTCTTTAATGGAACAACTGAACAAAAAGTCTAATGAAAATGCTGATGTACTAGCTCAGATTCAGAAAAAGGGGTTTGCAATTGCAGCATTAAAAAATGAGTTAGATGAAACTTACAGAATTAATGTGAATACTAAGTTTGCCAAAGCCACAACTTGGGAAAAACCGGTTAGGGGGGGGGGGGACAACCACTCAAAAACCAATCCGTTGTTAGACAACCGACGCGTTTTAAGTCTTGAAAGACCTAGAATTTAAAATCACGTTTGCCTCCCAAGTTGATGTGAACAACGACTTGTCAAAACCAGTCACTACACATTATCTGCCTAAGAGAAGAGAATCTGCCCCTGCAAAACCTCATCACATGATTGCACCAAGCTCATCTAGGTATAGCTCAAACGACATTGTTCATAATCACTACCTAGAGGAAGCTAAGAAAAAGACACATGAACACTCTAGGATCCCTAGAAATTTTTCTGACTCCAAACATTTTGTTTGCTCGCCATGTCAAAAATGTTGTCTTTAATAGCAATCATGATTGATTGTGTAATAAAATTTCCTGAAAGAAGTCAACTCTCGGCTAAGGTTCCATCAATAAGACAACTAAACAGAAACAAACCCTAGAGCAAAATAAGGGTTCACGAAACCAAAAAGACAGATCCCAAAAGGACATAGGTTTTCAATCAAAAGACACCACTGAGGCATGAGAAAAACATCATCCTATATCTTGTCTATAGGTGCAAACCAACGTAGAATTCTCAATACTGTTTGTCTTACGATTGTTCCAACAGGAAAGACATTCGCCTCTAGCACAACAAAGGTTGAAAGTGAACCCCCAAATGGTTCAAATGCAGATATCACTAACCAATGTGAAAGCAAACAAGCTCTTAATGTCAGTGCAGGTACTCTCTTAGTAACAGGACATCGTTCTATCCTATCAGAGGAAGGACTCAGAGTTTGGTTGCGAAAAAGAAAGATATCTCAGAAAACAGGGCTTCAAGGAATTTTGATCTGATGATCACAAAATGAGTTTGAACACAGCAGTTTTCAAGCCTTCTCGAACAATGTCCAAATGGCGTCTGCTGAAAATAACACTTCAGGCCCCGTTCCTCAATGTTTAAATGATGTCTGATCACAACAGTTCAGACCTCCGCTCCTTAACGCAATAGATGTCAGTTGAAATGTCCGCTTCAGGCCTCGTTCCTCAAGGACAAAAGGCGTCAGACTATGACAACTCTGACCCCGTGCCCCCAAGACAAAATGTTGTTCCTTCAGCAGAAAAGACAGATTCGTCACAACAAGGGTTAGAATTTCTCTTCAGTCCTTTACTTGAAGAATATTACAATTTCCAACACACGGTCCTCAGCTGAGGAAAACAACAATGATCAAGCACCGAATGCATCATTTCAAGAAGATGAATTTATCAATCCTTTTTGTACACGGGTACAAGAAATTGGTGAGTCTTCCCCTTCGCCACCCCCCCACGCAACATTATAAACCGATGTGCAATCATTTTCTTTAACCACAAAATCATGATTCCATGAACAGAGATCATGCCATTATAACAAAGTTCGTGGAAATTCCAACCATTCAGTTCAAGACAAGACGACAGCTTGGCCACAGATCCTGAAATGTGTATGTCGCGCTCTACAGGTGAGTATTGTTGAACCGAAGAACATTAAGGAGGCAATGGCGATTCTGCATGGATCGAAGCAATGCAGGATGAACTTCATTCCCCCCCTTCGCCACAACTAAAAGTCTAGGACCTTTAGTCGACAAACATTTGGCAAGATGATTATAAAGCTAAAGTGGTTATGGAAGAACAAGAAGGATGAAGATCAGACTGTAATTCGCAACAAAGCACGACTTGTAGCTAAAGGTTATGCTCAGGAAGAGGGTATTGATTTTTGAGAAAATCATTCGCTCCAGTTGCTCCGCTGGAAGCAGTTCGGAGTTTTCCGTTGGCCCAACGCCAGCCACACGTCTTTTCCATCTATCAGATGGACCATTAAAAACGCATTTCTTAATGGTCCACTGAGAAGAGGTTTACGTTGCTCAGACCCAGACGGGTTCATTTGATCCAGATAATCCGAAAAAAGATCTACCAACTGAGGTAAGCTTTGTATGTATTAAAGCAAGCTCCAAAGCCGGTACGATGAACTATCAACCTTCCTGATGTCCGAAAGGCTTTACTAAAGGTACAATTGACCCAACTTATATCAGATAAAAAACAGGAGGAAAATCTACTTGTGCAAATTATTACTTGATACATTAAATATTTTGGATCGACAAATCTAAATATTCAAAACGATTTGAAAAATTAAATGCACATTAGAATTGGAATTCTTTAATGGGGAGATGAAGTTCTTTTTTAAGGACTACAGATCCACCATTCCCTCAAAAAGGTATTTTTATCAATCAGCCAAGTACGCTTATGAGATTCTGAAAAAGCATAATATGATCAACTTCACTCCATTGGTTCCCATTGGCTACAAAACCCAAACTAGATGTAATTCGAGTAGAGAACCGTAGAACATTCTGATTATCGTAGATAAAATCGGGTCACTCATGTACTTGACATCTAGTAGACCAACTTAGTGCAAGCATTAGCTATTGTGCACGATATCCAATGCACGACCAACACAAAAGCACCTCAAGGAGGTTAAAAGAATCTTTAAATACCTAAAGGGTACCATTAACATGGGACTCTGGTATCCAAAGGATTCTTGCTTTGAACTAACATCATTTTCAGACGCTGATCATGCCGGATGCATTGATACTCGCAAAAGCACTTCTGGAGGGATACAGTCCTTGGTATGAAAACATGGTAAGCAGGATGTCAAAGAAACAATACTGCACTAGCTAAAGTCTTCAGCAGAGTGCAGAGATGCGCGTTATTGCAAGTTGTGCTCAAGTAATGTGGATGAGATACAGCTACAAGATTTAGGCTTCAACTACAACAAAATACCGTTGTATTGCGACTCTCAGTCAGCCATAGCAATCTCATGCAACCCAGTACAACATTCACGGACAAAGCACATCCATACTCGGTATCACTTCATAAAGGAACAGGTTGAAAACGGTATAATTGAATTATATTTTGTCAGAACTGAATACCAATTACTTACATGTTTTACGAAAGCCCTTCCTGAGGTATCGTTAAAGTATCTTGTCAGAAGGGATGTGTAGAGAAAGTTTGACATCCACTGAACGGAGGTTCTGACAAATGAGATTGCTTGATATCATGATCAAACATCACCATGTACATATTTTGAGAAAAGCAAAATACAAAAATATAAAACTTCAAAAAGAAAATACAAAATCAGAAAATTTCCAAAAAGATTCTTCTCGACATGTCTCTTGGAATCGATAACATTTACGTGCTTAGAAATGTCGATTAACATTGACACGGGTGTGTAAATGAAGTTCGAGCGAGAGTTGCAAATAGTTTCAAAATCAGTCCATTAGAGTCGAGCGATTTTCCTAAGATTGCTTATGTGCAAATGTCAGTACATAACCCGGACTTCAAATAAAGGAAGGTTTATAACTTATCCTCACAACGAGAAAATTAACGTTTCTCGGTCTTGAGCTGTTCTTACAAGACATTCAATATTTTTAGCTCAAGAAAAGGCGACGTGAGTGTAGCGTTTCATTGCCGCTTACCCTTCCCGTTTAGAAGAGAAGTCCTCTAACATCTGGTTTTTCAAAAAAGTTGAACACAATTTTTCAAGAATTTCTCGATGACAATTCATAATCTTTCAAAATTGTGTGTTCAACACTCCAACCCTCACAATGTTTTCAAAAGACAACAATTTTTCAATTGGTCCTATTTTTGAGGGGGAGTTTTTCGAAAAACAAAGTTTTAATGTTTTTGGATACATCAACAACGACCATTCTTATGTATTCAAAACATTATCAAAATGTTCCAAACCATTCATGCTGATAATATTTTCTCCCACGTAATTTTCAAGACAGATTTTAATCACAAGGTATTTCAAAAACTAAGTGTTTATTATTTAAAATAAGGGGAGAAAATGTAATTAAAATATGATCTAATCGACTCAATGTGCTGAAAAGGTTTTATGGTTCGATCTTATACCCAACAACATCTTAATTTCACGACGATTCTGAAGTAATAAGGTGGTTAGGTTAGGAATCAATCCTATGATCCAACCAGAACCGGAGGATCTACCCAAGGATAATCCAAAGTTAGAAATAGCAGTCCTTAGGTATGATTGGAGATGAATGTAAATGGGAATAATGCCGACTAAGATTGAGTTAACACTGGAACAATCACAACAAGGTGTTAGTAATGACGTCTTGGTAAGCATTGAAGGCGTTGAAGAATGAAAAAGAAATGTATGGATAAAGGGTCTAAAGAAAGAAGCCCTCCACACAACTTAAGGCAGAAACCGGGTCAATACATAATCTATCAGAATCACAAGATGATTGCTGGTATTGAAAACGACATCATGGACCTAGTGATGCAATGCACAACCCTTCCCAGCCATTCGGGTTTCTCTCAACAGAAACTTGTCTCATTTGTCACACGAGAACACAATATCTATAGACATCTCATTCCCGAGAATGTTCATATTGAATAGGTGCTAAAACTCAGCCTCCGATACTAAAACCAAAATGCACAAATCGAGTCTAGAGCCAAGAGATCAATCAAAATCTCGTAGGACACATTTCCAATTCAAACACTTGTTGAACATGATCATGTTTCCAGCTGGTATCAAGATCCTACCAATACATAGTGAATTTGCCAGAACATTCAGAGTGATACTCTTTAGTATTCACAGTGACGAATGGAAATCCTTCCAGTGTCATCATCAAACAGCACTGCGGTAGGTGACTTGCGAGATTCTATATGAATCAAACTTGTGACAACTGGATATCGATTTGGTCCAGTAAATGAATTGACGGTTGATGAATTTTGATAAAAACATGACACTCTCGATTTGTTACAAAAACTCTTTAACGAGTGACACGTCGATTGATTTTTCCAAATCAAATTTACACGTACACACTAACGTAATCCTACGGTCAAACGGAGGTAACTCACCTCAATCCCATCACATGCTCAATCTACGCAGTATCCGTACTAACTAGAACGCTCAAGATTTAAAGACAAAGACTTCCGCAAACTCTGACTTAAGCTTCAAGATAATGCATAATATATGAGCATGTTGGGTCACAGACATAAGATCCAAGATAGCAAAAAGATCGAAAAAGACAATGACAAAGGCTCAAATGTCAAGAACGCAAAGCATGAAGGAACAAGTTTACAACCAAGAACGAAGACAAAGACCAAGAACACTTGATCTTAACACACAAAAGCAATCTCACTGACTTATGAAGGAAGTGTCATCAATGAACACACTTCGGGGAGATAAGTTAGCCTCACTTTTATAGAGTCAATCAAGGGAAGCACGTTCCGTGTTCAAGACTCACTTCGGGGGAGATTGTTAGCCAGCATTTAGTTGAGTCGAACAAGGTAGCTCGTCACTTCTACGATTGAGTTCGGTCTTTAATCTAGTTAATGTTTAATAAATAAATATCGGGACTCGGGCTCGATAGATAATCAAATATTGTATATGTTTGGGTTTTATCCCCAAGCAAAACCCAGCCCGGTCCTAGTTAAATATCCCGCGCGTCACATTAAATAGTGAAAAGGTCATAATACATGCGATTTAGCCAACAGGTTCAATACATGCGATTTAGATTTGGATTGTTTAGACAATTTATACTTTTTGGACTTATTAGACTGTTTGACTTAGATTGTTGACCGTTGACTTTGACTTTGATCGTTGACCAAGTTTGACTTTTTGAGCTCGTGCTTTAAATAGACTTAATAAATCGTAACTGAATCAGTTGTCACGTAAAACACAAAAGAATACAATCTAATTTGTCTTGTGTGGAAATGTCAAACATAGTTAACGTCAAATACTTCAATATCAAAAAAAGCGCCATCGATCTATGTTGTATCTGGTCTAGGGTACTTAAGAACGTTGTTAGCATCCTTCAGGTTGCATCCGTTTGAGAGTATTCGAAAACTGCGCTAGCGACTTAGTGACCATCCATTTTGGATATAAGAGTGCTTCGATATTAACTATTTTTCTCATTGATATGTGTTATGATTATATCTCTTGTCAAAATCACAACAGTGCACCCGATTATTATTTTTAATACTCTTACGTTACTCTTTGGAGTTCGTCCACTAGTGAAAGGTCTGCTATACTAGTACTTGTGCTCTGTGTAGTATACATGAGGAATCTTATTTTATAAACTTTATTGCTAGAAATTTTTATATATCATGGTCTATTGTTCTTTAAAAATAACATAAATCCCTTCTTTGCCAAATGATTTTGAGATAACCTGATACTATTCTTACAAAGAGTATATCATAATCAAGTTGGTTATTAGAGCTAGTTATCACCTAAAAGCTGATAATGGATCTTTATAACTAGTCCACATAACAGAGTACTCAATGTTTTAACATGTGTTAAGAAATTTCACAAAGAAATAAATGCTCCTGAGACTACTTTGAAATATTTTGGCTAGGAGTCACCAATAGTTATCACCTAAAAGTTGATAATGTATCCATTTAACCAGTCCATGTAATATGGGGCTCAAGGTTAAGTTACTAAAAGGAATCCTCGTTCTCATGCGAATCAAAAGATTTTTGAATGTTTTTCCAATTAACAAACATATTTTATTTCTTTAAAGGATTGTAAGATACACACTTTTAGCAAGAGAAATATCAAAATATCTCATTCATCTTCTATCTTTTAATTTTGTGGAAATATTATCAATTAATTTGGTGAGGAAAACAAAAATAGAACGAGAGACAAAAATCGTACGAGAAAAAACAAATGAGTGTATGTTTAAAAAAGAAATGCAACAACATACAAAAGAAATAAAAAGAATAAAGTGTACGGCATGTGTCAAAAAAGCAAGAAAGAAGGTACATGAGAAAGAAAATGACAAAAGTGTGATAAAAAAGAATTGATCAATCATACAAAACAGGCATAGTGAAAAGAGACAAAAATGTTAATAAATGTTTTAAGTTTGTATTCTTGTGACACTAATTCATTTGAATTTCATTATCAGCATTTACAATGGCACAAGAAATTCCTCAACAACCAATATTACATGAAGAGCAGCTGATTCCAAAAGACAATCAAGTGATCATCAACATAAGATATCACAAACTTGGAACAGAGGAAAACTACACAGAACCACTCCTCAAACTCAAACTGGCAATCCTCTGGCATACAATTCACGAAAACACCAACACCAAAACCTTTCACTTTCAATTGGACACTCATCAATTCCAAGTTGGAGTGGAGCTAATACGTACTATGCTACAAATTTCTCCAAGACTACCCAACTAACCATTCATGGTACCTCCCTCACAGGATGCACTAGTCACATTCATTCACGAACTTGGATATGTAGAGTAACTGGATTCTATATCACAATTCATCATCAACAAACTTCATCAACTGTGGAAAAATTTCATGAGTATCATCAACAAATGCTTAACTGGGAAGTCTTCAGGTATTGATAGTAAGGCAGTCGATGGTGAAGATTCTCTGGGGAATAGTTAACAAAGCTAATCTTGACTATGTTGACCTTATTTAGGAAGACTTCATGTACCAGATCAAGAGCCGAAATACAAAGACTAAGAAAGCTGAGCAACTACCTTATCCTTGATTCACAAAGCTTATCATCAATCACCTATTTTCAAAGCACAACAACTTAGCTAAAAGAGCAGACTCAATGATACATCACATTAAAGATGATGAAGTGTTAGGAAAGCTCAAGTTCATTAAAAAGGATAACCTACTAGGAAACCAAGGTATGGAAAGATCATTCCTGACGTGATGCTGAGTGACGATATCAAGGAGTTTACTGATTACGTTAACTATCTGGCAAAGTCTAGAATCTTTCATTTAAGTGTACCTACACTAGGAAGGGGTCGTGGCAAAGGTTACATGAGCATAGGTGTCTTAGAAGTCAATGTTGACAAGAAAAGGAAAAAAGTTGAAGTTTCAAAGAAAAGGCATACCATTACTGTTGTTGATAATATTCTAGAAGATCCTAACCAGGCTGTGGAGTTAGTTGTGTCAGTTAATCTGGAAGAGCATGATAAAAGAGAAAAGGAACGTCGAACAAAAGCAAGACATGCAACCATAGTGCTTGACAAAGAAGTAGATCAAGAAGTGAATGAAGGCTTTAAGGAGTAGATGAAGTTAAAGCTCAAAGCTGTGCAACAACTCACACCTGATGCACAACTACTAATAGATTTAAAGAAAGGGTCAAGGGCAAACAGAGAAGTACACATTCTCAAACAGATACCGAAGGGTCCAAGATAAGGCTCAAGTGTGGTGCCAGACACTCTAGATCACAGTGATTCTTCTAACATCTTTTTGGGAAACAAGTGATGATGAAAATATGAACTCTGATGATTCTAATGCTGGAGATGATCAAGCGTGAAGCTTTAGAATTCTTGTACATGAAAAGGTGTAGGAGCAACCCAAAAAGTTTACAAAGGTTTGTCGATTACAACTTGATGAAAAACTCTCTCACGAAACCCTCCTTATGGCGATTCACATGGTAAATTCTAAACCCTAAATCTTTTAGTCGTTCCAATAATCTTCCTTTAATTCTCTATAACGCTGGAGTTTTAAACACCTTAATATTTGATTATGTGTGAGTAACCTTAGTTTTATTTAGTTATTGAGGCAGATCTGGTTGTTGTTATTAATTTAGGGTTTTATTTATTTAGCGATCACATTCTTAGGGTTTTTAGGGTTTCGAACTTTCTGTTTTCTTCTGATCCTGCTGCGTTTTGAATATGGAAGTCGGTTAGATCTGGTTTGCAAACATTAATTCGTGCCCTAGCATCTGCTAGGGTTTATATCGATTGGAGTTGGACGTGGAACTTCTTGTTTCTTTTTGGTTTTTTTTGTTTTATTTGTTGCTGTCGTTTGTTTCTACTGTGTCTATTAAGGTTTCAATTTTGGTTTCAATAGAGGGTAGGAATAATTTTAATTTGAAAGAGGAGAATACCAATAGGGGTAATTTTGGAAGAGCTTCGTGTTGTTATGAAAAGTTCTAGTGGTGCTATATCAGAAGCACAACAATGCATGGAAACTAGGGTTTCTTTGAACCATAAATCTGGTGTTACGTGTGATGGTAGTCCAAAGGTGAGTAACTCTTCTTCTTTGGTTTCTCCTTCTACTACTATTAACGTGCCCCGAGAACTATATAGTATTGATATTGTTGCCACTTTTGGAGTTCCATTAACAACTGTTGGTGACTTGCACAACTTAATAAATGATATTGAAGCTGGTAAACATGATAAGTGTGGAAAACTAGAAGGGGGTTGAATAGTTTACCACTTTTTAATTTAAGATTTTATGGTGTTTGTAAAAATTCTAGATTCGACTTTATGTGAATTCAATACTTGCACAATATAAACAATATGCTTATCTAAACAATTATAAAAGACAAATAATGTAAGACAAGAGATAAGAGTAAGAACAATCAAACCACAACGCGATGATTTATAGTGGTTCGGTAACGAAGCACCTCTTCACCCTACTCCACTCCCCGATCACCAAACTTGAGATTTTTCTTCACTATGTCAACAAACTCCCTTATGGCGGAGAAAACCGTACACAACGTTGCTTACACTGAATTTACGACACAAAGCTAAATGTCGAGTTCTAATCTTAGCTAGAACTAATCTATCACAACACGACTTCACTACTTGTTCATGACTTCTTCACAGCTTCAAGACTTCACTTCACCACACTACTTAGATCACAACTATCTAACACTACTTGGTAAGATCACCACGATCTAACTATACTTACAAAGATCACCAAGATCTAGCTACTACACACAAATATAAGTTATACAATTGATTTGCAAGTTATGGTATGGATGCAATAAGATTGTAACAACACACAAAGGTGTAATACTTCTTCACTTGATGATGGAAGTATTCTTCTCTTGCACTTGATGAATTGAGCTTGGATCACTTGGAAACAAAGCTTTATGATTAAATGATCAAATGATTTTAGTGAGATGTGTGGGCTGTTTTAGAACAGAAAGAATGAGTGCAAAAGGTAATAAAATAGTGAGGAAAAGTCTAGTATTAATAGGACAAACTGGAGGAGCGTCAGTCTATGGGTGGTCCCCTTAAATAGGTGGACGATCCTCTTAAAATTAAGGGGGTCGTCCGTGTATTTAAGGGGGCCGCCCTAGACTAGGGGCTCCCTAGTTTGTCTTTTATGTAGGGGGGTTTTCTGGAACTTTTCTAGCCGTTTTAGGTCCGAAAATTTAAATTTCAAAATGTTTATTTTGAATAAAACATTTCTTTTAATTGTAGAAAATATTTTGTAATGTTTATAAAAATGTTTACAACATTTTATAAAAGTGTGAGGTTGAATAAAAATTTCATTTGATCATAAAATGCATTAAGCATTTATTTATTCATACCTTGAAGTAATATAAATTTCAAAATAAAAATTTACTACTAATTACCTGTTTACGTTTAATTTTACATTGAACGTTTTTATATTTTGTGATTATCAAAACGTAAAGATGTGAAAAATATTAGTAATGTTTTTAGGCATTATATTTTATCAACAATCTCCCCCTTTTTGATGATTACAAAATTTAAACTCATTAAATGTAAAATTATTTTTAAACAAGTATTTAGTGAGTTTCATGTCATTTCTCCCCCTTTTTGTAGAATCAAAAAGACATCGTCGAGAATTGCTAGTTAAATCGACTGAATAAATGCTCCCCTTTGATGTGTGCTCCCCTTCGTCCGAGGGCACCAAGGAGAGCTATGGTTTCTTGGCTACAAAAACGAGTTAGAAAAATACAAATATTTCTAACATGTAACAAGAAGGAAAAATATGGCATAATAGGAATGCAACCAACAATAATCATCCATTAAAATTAAAATAGTGTGTGAACCACACTCATGCATACATAAGGAAAATAAATATCATGCTAACATACATGAAATTTTTTAAACTACAAAGAGTCCTATAACTAGTGAATCTCTATAGGACTTGCTTGCAAAATGATGGGTGGACAATTATTTGAGAAACCAAAACATAGAGTGTGTTTAGTTTGGTGAAGATGGTGGAGGTGGTGGGATGATGGTTGTTGGTGGTTGTGAGAGCATGTGTTCAATATATGAAAACATATATTGGAGTTCATCTCTCAATCCAAATATGAGAGTACGATTGTGAATGCAACACAAGCATGAATCTCCATGTGCCTCAAGAAGGTTCCAAGGAATGGGATGACCAACAATAGGTGGTGAAGGTGATGGAGTATTAAATTGGACATCAAGTGGGGTAATTGGTGAAAGGGTGAGAGTGATGTCCATTGATGCATTTTCTTGAGTTGGAGGTGGTGGAGAAACTCTTGGAGGAGGAGATGTTGGTGGGTTTAAGTAACCATTGGGTGAAAGTGATGTTGATGAGGTTGGTGATTTGGGTATGTAGTCAATTGAGGATGAAGAAGTATCTTTGGTTGATGGTGTTTTGGAAGGTGCATTAGGAGCACTAGGTGATGAGAGTTGAAGTTTGGGTGATGGAGTTTTTGTGTCATCTTGGGTTAAATCCACAAACAATTGTTTTGGTGGTATGATGTTGATTTTTGGTCTCTTGGAGGCTTTGGAAATGGAAGCTCTAGTGGATGCCATGGATGTTGATAGTGGTTAGTGTATGATTTGGTGGATGATGTGTTGGTGATGATCATTTGGAAGGGATTTATGGGAAGAGAATGGATTGAAAAAGGAATGAATTTGAACTAGTTTAGGTTGTTCCAAATTGTGTTCGAGCATTCTGGGCAAAGATAGCTGAGACTAGGTAAAAGAGGGTCAAAAAGCAGGAAAAATACTGTTTTACCCGTGATTTACTAGGGCGGTACCCTTAATTAGGGGGCGGTCCACTTAAAGATAAGGGGGGCGCCTGTTATGAATTAAAGGGGCCGCCCTCTGTTGGCTTCCATTTTTCACAAAAAAATGATTTTCCTCAGAATTTTTTTGTGAGAGTATTTCTGTTTGGTGATTATTTGCAGAGCTCCTATTGTGTTGTTATGAGCTCATTTAATCATATAGCATGTAATAACATATCAAGTATGAGACCAAAGTAGATAGTAGTTGATTAAATAAAATACAATAAGGTTTAAGTCATCATAAGCAAACAAGTACCTAAAGATAACTAACACATAAGTCTTTCTGGATACATCTGAGTTCACCACAGTTAAGAACCATAACTATAATCAGTTAAAAATTATCTTTATCTACTTTTAGACATCTAGATCACTTCACTCTATCTTTTCTACTTCTTCTTTTCTGCTAAACACTCCTTTTAGTGCTTTCAAATGACTTAACCCTCCGCGCTTCTTCTTATGCATTGTTGCGTTTGGTTGAGCATGGTGGTTTGTCGTTCAATAGTGAGTTTCATCGTTTATTCAGAAGTGGAAGGCTTATGGTAGTTTTGGTAAGTTGAGGTGGACTTGAGGGTTTTTAAGTATAAGTGGTAGGTAGATGGTAGTACTTGCTCGAGAAGTTTCGACATCGTCATCATCATCATCATGTTGATGAGATTACGTGCCTTGATGATGAGAGGACAAAGAGGAGATGGAATGACGCGCCTTGCCACGATCACTTCGAGGTTGTCGAGTTTGTTTTAGGGCAAGAGGACGCATGACTCTCAACAATGTTATAGATGCCATTATCAAGACGAGGATACGTTTCCATGACGTGTTGATAAAGACAAGTAAGAAACATGCCATACGGAAGATTTGCGGTTGGAGTATCTCTAGCACATTAGATTCTTTTGACGAAGAAATAAGCAAGATTGTATTGTTCCCCGGCAACAACACAATACAGCATGTGAGCAAGACAAGGGGGGAGACGGTCCCGATGTCCTCCTAGTCCGAACACATTCTCTCGAATGAGTTCTTCCCATTACTTCATGTCGGGGCTTAATTCTTTGGTGAGAATTTGATTTGGATTGAGAGAGACCGTTTGACTTTTGATGGTACGGTCTACCACGACACGTTCCAATTCAGAAGTCGACGCAATGGTCATCGGGAGAAGGAAGGTTCGGTGCAATATGGGTCCTCGTTTCTTGAGAATACTCAAAGGGATGAGGTCTCATTCGTTTGTAAAACGGCTTGACCATTGTTTGGCATTTTGAGGATTGACCAATTGAGCGATAGTAAGAGTTATGAATTTGTGTTGAATCATAAAGGAGATAACAAGGTAACCATATTCATCGGTTTGTACCGTGACTTGGCTATAGAAGTCTAGAATAAATCTTGGAACAATCGGTTCGTTGATTTGAAAGAGACAATTGAAACGAATATTAGTAAAGAGACGCTCGATGTTGTTGGATTTGTAGTAAGCTTGATCAACAACACGACCTTCGTGAATGTTGCGGTTTTCAATAGGTTTGTAGAATTGGGCAATGGTAGGGGAGATGCCGGGAATTTTGGATACTTTTGGTATGTAGGATTTAGTGAGGGATATATCGGTTGTAGTAGCTTTCGGCATTTTGTCACCTAAACAAGTAATCAACAACATAAAATGTTACAAAAAAAATATAATAAGGAAAATAAAGTTTTGAAAAATGACAAATGTGGGACAAGGATTACTTCGACTTTAAAAGTAAAAACCTAAGAAGTGATCCATATGTTCCTTAATTTATTTTTGACTTAATCTAGGATGTCGAAGAATATATATTAGTTATATATTTCAACATCAAGACAATAACCCAAACACTCCCTTATCAATATAAAATTTGTCTAAGCATGTCGAAAAATTATGTATTAAGTGTATATTTTGTTTGACACGTATAAGTTTGTTATTCATAACTTGACAAGAGTTAAATATTATTTATTTTGACTAGAAACCATGCTTTAAAGCATTAAACCAAACGCCCCTTTATTTTATGTCATTCATAAAAATGTATCAATATATATATGAATTATATATCTTGATGACTTATACAAGTTCGTTAAGTGTTTATACACGTGACAAAGCTATAGTGATGGTCATTTAGACTCTAAAAATTGTTCCTAAGAAACGAACCAAACACCCCTTTATTTTTTATAACATATTATCTATTGATTCGAAAAGTATATATTTAGGAATGTACGTTTTGATGGGCAATGTATAATTGTTTTAACGTGTTTTTGGCATGAATCAACAATGTATAAACTTTGTTTAAAAAAATGAAAAATATGTATATATATTTATAAAATTTTCGAACCAAGAAAAAATTTTGTAACTCAATCCTAATGAATGTATTGAATTCTTATGACTACGGGAATCATTGTAGTTATGGATTTCCTAGCTCTAATCTAAAAATTAAAGGACACAAAAAAATATAGTAATACCCAATTTTGATTAAGAACAAAATTGGATGAAATTGAAAAAAAATAAGTATAGGAAATCTTACAATATGTGTTGTTGATCGAGTTGTAGGTGATTGCCCATTGTAAATTTTGGTTAATTAGGCGATTTAAAGATTGGTTTTTGAAGGTTTTTGGCTATGGTGTTTGTTCACAGTGGGTAGGAGAAGAAGAAGAAAAAAAATGATGTTTGGTTATATAATTTCGACTGAAAGGGGGTGTTTGTTTTTTCAGATAGGCGGTCCCCTTAATTAATTAAGGGGGCCGCCCATTTTAAACGGCCGGTCCCCTTAATTTTAAGGGGGCCACCCTCTGAAAAAAAAATTCTTCGATTTTTGGCCAGTTTCTGTAAGAATGATTATTGACAATTATTAATTAACCCTTTGTTTAATTAAAAAGTTTCTTTGACTATTTCGGACGAGATAATCAAGACGTCAATTCGAGAGGTGATTTAGAGATGAAATTTCTTGCAAGAAGGAAGGATTAATTTCTTCAAAAAGACAATTAGTATATTCGATTTGAGATGAGACGAGAATGGATAGCGAGGATAATAAAATAATAAGACGTAGTTGAAAATTTCAATAAGTTGATTCTGATAGACGTGGATGATGGTTGACACGGATCCGAGGTGATCGTCGAGGTCGAAGGGAGTTTGTTTCATCCATAGTGTGTCTATGATCTTCGTGCGACTAATCCTACTTCTATGTTAATTGTTAACCACTAGCTTGCTCTTCTTCGTCTACGTGAGTTTGCTATGTGGTCATAGAAGATTTCCATTTTGTAGACGTATAACAATAATCTACACGAAAGAATAGTTCATAGTGAACTAATCTCTTCAAAGCTAGAAAACCAACAAATGGTATTTCTAGAGACTACATTATTTTCTAAGAACTAATTACACTACAACATCATAGTCACATAGACATTTACTTATAATCTATATTCTATGAATATGAAAAGTGAGACGTACCTTAGTCTTTAGAATTATCTTCATTAATGTCTTCATGATGTAAATGATAAGGGTTCATGGGAACCTTATCATGAATTCCTTAATCCGGAGACAAAGAATGTTTGTAGAGAGCACACTACTTCAAAGGTTGTGATGGCTTAGCCATTTGGTCCCCAACGTTTCATGTATCCGAAGTTATTGTTTCCGCATATGTTTTGCATTTGATTCGAACACATGCACGGTGAGCATCTTCCACATTGAGTAAAGCTTGGTTGATGTGGATGATTCCACATTGTGTGATTAGTGTTAGAGTAATTTGGTCTACCTTGGTCTCTCCTAGGTTGAGGTGTTTTGGAACGAGGATGAGAGTTTTCATTTCTTCTCGGAGGAGGTGTTTTAGACCTCATTGTGGGTTTAGTAAATCCGACTCCGGGTTTTAAGGAGGGTTTGTAAAAACGTTTTACCACATCATCACTTGCAATAGGAATTTTAGTATTATTTATAAGTATAAATTTTGGGTTTGATTCTATCAATTTTTCTTTCGACTCAACTTCTTGGGCTTTTACAAACTTTACTTGTTTGGTTTCGCTAGGTGATCCTTTGGTAAAATTAAAACCTAACCCGGATTTATCTCCGGAAGTTTTTTGAGAACTTATTATTTTCTTAAGTGAGTGACTACTATCATTAAATTGATTTAGCCTAGATATTTCCTTTCTAAGCTTCTCATTTTCAAGCTTGAGGTCTTGACATAATTTACATTCTTCAATTACTTCCTTACCTTTTTCTAACCTAGATAATTTATCTCTTAATTCTAGTGCTTCATTTTCTAATTCTACTTTAGCTTGTTTTAAAGTTTTATTTTTAGCCATGACTTTTAGTCCTAATTTGCATAGTCTACTATATTCACTATCTAAGTCATTTTCGTCTAGTGATGATTGGTCATCACTAAAGTATTCGGTTTCGGAAAGTACCTCATTGGAAGCTTTAGCCATAAGACACTTTTCGTCATTTGTTTTTTCATCTTCATCTTCGTCGCTATCACTCCAAGATCCTCCAACAAACGCTTTTTGGTTTTGATATCTTGATAGTTTTGGACATTCTCCGACGAGATGATTTGGATCACCACACTTAAAGCATTTTCTTTCGCCTTTGCCATTTTTGTCGTCTTTATTTCTTTGGAATGATTTTCTCTCTTCATATGGTTGTCTTACGAATCGTCCTCGTCTTTTGAAGAATTTCTTGAAGTCTCTTACGGCCATGGCGTATTCTTCATCTTCACTATCGGAGGTTGAGCTATCGTCATCACTAGATTCCTTTCTAGCTTTCAAGGCAATAGATCTACTTTGTTCTCTTTTGCTTTTGACGGTTTCGGAATCTTTCTTAATTATTTCTTCATAAACCTTCAAATTTCCAATAAGTTCGTCAAGTGATAGAGTTGTTAGATTCTTTGATTCTTCAATCGCCGTGACTTTTGCGCGCCATTTAGGATGCAATGCCCTAAGAAATTTCCTAACACAATTCTTGCTCGAAAAACTTTCATCAAGTGCTTTTAGACTAGTAATAATAGTGTTAAATTTAGCAAAGGCATTATCTATTGATTCCTCTTCCGGAATCATGAATTGTTCATATTGTTGAACAAGAAGATCTATTTTGTTAGCTTTGACTTGATTATTACCTTGATGAGTGATTAACAAAGTATCCCAAATTTCTTTTGCGGTTTGACACATAAAAATTCTTTCATATTCTTTTCGTGGTAGAGCATTATAAATTACCATTTTGGCTTCATTATTTTTAGCAAGTTTCTTTTTAAGATCATCGTTTTGTTTATGAAAAGGTACAATTTCATCCTTTTTAGTTTCGGGATTATTTTGAATAGGAGGAAATCATCCATCGGTAATATTTTGCCAAGATCTAGATCTTTTGACTTCACATAAGTTTCGAATCTATTTTTCCAATAAATAAATCCATCACTTTCAAATAGTGGTGGTCTTTGCATAGATTGCCCTTCTAAATATTTTTCTAATTCCATAGATCGATTCAAGTTTTAAAATACAATTTATTTTAAAAATCTTGTTTGATGTAGCTCTTGATACCAATTGTGGAAAACTAGGAGGGGGTTGAATAGTATACCGCTTTTTGATTTAAGGTTTTAAGGTGTTTGTAAAAATTCAAGATTCGACTTAATGTGAATTCAATACTTGCACAATATAAACAATATGCTTATCTAAACAATTATAAAAGACAAATAATGTAAGACAAGAGATAAGAGTAAGAACAATCAAAGACAAACTGCGAGGCATTTTATGTGCTTCGGATAACGAGCACCTCTTGCTCCTACTCCACTCCCCGAGCACCAAACTCGAGAGTTTTCTTCACTATGTCAACAAACTCCCTTATGGCTGAGAAAAACCGCTTACACACGGGTTGCTTACACCGAATTTACGACACAAAGCTAAATGTCGAGTTCTAATCTTATATAGAACCAATCTATCACAACATGACTTCACTACTTGTTCACAACTTTAGAACTTCACGACTTCTTCACAACTTCAAGACTTCTTCACAACTTCAAGACTTCACTTCACCACACTACTTAGATCACAACTATCAAGCACTACTTGGTAAAGTCACCTAGATCTTACTTTACTTACAAGATAGCCAAGATCTAGCTATTACACACAAATACAAATATACACAAAATTGATTTACAGTTATGGTTATGGATGCAATAAGATTGTAACAACACATAAAGGTGTAATACTTCTTCACTTGATGGAAGTATTCTTCTCTTGCACTTGGGGAATTGAGCTTGAATAACTTGGAAACAAAGCTTTATGATTAAATGATCAAAGGATTTTAGTGAGATGAGTGGATTGTTTTAGAACAGAAAGAATGAGTGTAAAAGGTGAGAAAATAGTAGGGAAAGTCTTAGGTATTATAGGACAAATGGAGGAGCGTTCAGTTATGGGTGGTCCCCTTAAATGGGTAGGCGGTCCCCTTAAATTAAGGGGTGTATTTAAGGGGGCGCCCTAGATAGGGGTCCCCAGTTTGTCTTTTAATGTTGGGGGAATTTTCTAGAACTTTCCTTAGCGGTTAGGTACGAAAATTGGATTTAAAAATGTTTATTTAGAATAAAACATTTCTTTTTAATTGTAGAAAATGTTTTGTAATGTTTATAAAAATGTTTACAACATTTTATAAAAGTGTGAGGTTGAATAAAAATTTCCTTTGATCATAAAATGCATTAAGCATTTATTTATTCATACCTTGAAGTGATATAAATTTCGAAATGAAAATTTACTACTAATTATTTGTTTACGTTTAATTTTACATTGAACGTTTTTATATTTTGTGATTATCAAAACGTAAAGATGTGAAAAATATTAATAATGTTTTTAGGCATTATATTTTATCAACATGGTGCTCGAGCAACGGGTACGGCACCTGGTACCAATGCGTATTTTCTTTTAAAATATATTTTTACCAAGTTTTAAATTTATAAAACTCGATCTACCTGACAACGCACTAACGGGCAGAGAACCCGATCGTGGGTAGTATAGAATGGTAAATCCGAGGTCGTCCCAAGAGCTAAGTTGTAATTAGTTTTAATTTTAAATGTCACGTTTTTGAAAATGGTTTTAGAATTGATTTGAAATAAATAACAATAAAATTAAATAGTGGAAATTAAAAGAGTAGGAAATATCAAGAGAGAAAACGTGCCAACCTAGTTACTTCATTACTACTGTTATGAAAATGTTTTCCTCTGCAATGTTAAACTATGGTTTAATTAGCGGTTTCTAAGGTCAATAGACTTGAATATGCATATGTAGTCTATCCTATACTTCCCGCGATTTCGACTCAGTCCAAATCGTATATGAGGTAGGATATCCAGGTTGTAGTGATTAATCCTAACTATTCCCAAAACATATCTAATAACCTATGCAGATTATTAACCCACTCTATAAGAGTTCCTGTGATTTTTAAATATATTAAGTGATAAGTGCGGTGACCGATTAGTTCCTACACTAGAGGTCGGAGTCAGTGATCCTCCCTAGTACCCTTTGGATCCTATATTGACTAGATAATCTAATAATGGGGCAAGCAAGGTCCAAATCACCCGTACTACCAAAACCCAGGGTTACATGATAGTCAAGGAATATATAACGAAATCACAATCTAACAGGAAACAATCATAACAAAAGTAACTACATAACTAGGCCAGCACTTTAAGTGCTTAGCCGCTCATAGTAATGGAAACCCAGCAAGAAATAGAAGGAATCATATATTGAAAACTCATAATTCTTACAGTATTCGTATTTGAACGATTAAATACAAAAAGTAAGTAAAGTGTGATCTCCCTTGGACTCCAGGTGGAATTCTTTGATGGTTGCAAGCCTAAGTCGGCTCTCTAATTCGCTGTGAAGGAAGTGATGTCGGAATAGCTTGAATGAGGCCTCTATTTATAGGTATTGAACCTGTTACGGCATAACCGATAAGTGTGTTACGCCGTAACCATCTTACACGACATTCCATATTTAAGCAGCTGTTACGACGTAACCAGATATGATGTTACGCCATAACCTTCAAATAATATCCATAAGTACATGATCTTCTTTCCATATTTTTTTATCTTCATGGTTACGGCGTAACCATATAGGGTGTTACCCCGTAACTTTATCTATGGTAAGATTTCCTTCCAATTTCATGATTACAACATAACTAGATATGGTGTTACGCCGTAAAGTTGTCCTTGATCTTCGTACTTGCTTAATATATGTTACGACGTAACCATATTTGGTATTGCATAGTAACATTCTTCAAATATTTACACTTTGAGTCCTTTTTCCCTTGTTTCTTGTCACTTTCCTGCATTTCACCTGAAAACTACAAAATGATAGAAAATATCTCGTTTTCGAGTGTTAGTGAAACATTTGCAGGTAAATTAGGGGGTATTTTACCACCAAAAAGTATTAAATATTTGATGTTATCAAATATCCCCCACTTGACTTCTACTTGCCCTCAAGTAGAACCTTTTAAATAATTCTCAAAAAGATACCTCCCTAGGTTTTTAAGGAAGACATAAATTTAAAAATCACTTATGCTAGAATATTCTATACCATGCACCTCACGAAAACAAATCACACTCATACTCTCACTAATCTATGTGTTTCATTTTTGGTGATCACTTAACTGCTCAGTCATAGCTTGTATTCTATCATAGGCTTGACAAGTACACAAGTCTCCACCAACTAGAATTAGGGTCTAAACAGTCTCAAAGGCAACATGGGTGACATTGGTTTATTGGGTGATAAAGGGTTAGGATAGACATGTGATACACTTTTAATGGTTGTTAAGATAAAAACACAAAACAAATAGTCTAAAGTAATCTAAGGTTGTCATGAGTAGCTACTGTCTATCCAGTGTCCAAGAGTCTGAGTTTGAAAACCTGATCTTCAATAAGGGGCAACTAGCTCCATTCTTCATAATTGTTGAGATGGCTTAGTGCAATAATGGGCTACTAGCTCTATTTTTTATAATTATTAATTCACACCATCTTTACATCTTTTAGCACATGGGTGGCTTTTTAGTTGCACCATCTTTTCTTCATTTTCTCTCTTTTTAAACATGCAAATGCAACAGGAGTTTATATCTTTTTATTATTTCCCCTGCAGCATTTGATATTATACACACATCCCCCTACTTGAGATGAACAATGTCAAAAGTGATGACATAAGGGGTCTTTATAGATCATAACTGATTGGTCTTCCACGAATGCATAAAATTTTTGTTCTCATTCCCCTGAACCATGGACTTAAATAGCCAGAGATTTCAACACAAAGATAACTATAGACTACAGGGTAGGTTAAGGTGAAATGGTGTAACGATACATATAACATTGGGTGAAAACATAGATTGGTTTAACAAGGGTGATCTAGGGGTATCTTGCACTAATAATGAGTGCAACAAAAGGGTTATCAAGGGAGGTCGACAAAGGTCAGTGAATAAAACAAGATCGATAAACACAACATATGGTGTTTGGGTGATTTCACTAAGTTTGCCTTCTTGTACTATCTATTCCTGCTAATCAATTAGGTCTCGAAATGATGTACATGCCAAGTTCTAAAGTCTACAATACTACCGGCACACTCAATATTTTGGTGGATTTTTGAATAATATGATGGAAACGGAATATTAGGCTTAAATCTCACCAAGTAATAATAAAGGGTAATGTGCATTCGGCAAAGATTAATTCTAGTTATTTAAGAAAAATTTGTCAAAAATTTTAAAATTGGCATAATTTTTAAAGAAAACTAGAAAATCAAAGGAAAAACATATGTCAAGTATTAATTCTACTCCCATCCCCCCACTTGATTTATACAATGTCCCTATTTTACATTAAGGAAATGAAATAAAAAGGACATAGTAAAATTAAGAAAAGAAACTCCCTGAGCATTGCTTCGAAATTTGAAATTTGGCGAAAATCTTTAGATTATTTCCGTCTTCCCGCAAGCTCTTTATCCCCTGTGATCACAAAAACAAACCAAAGCATAAAATCATTCTACAAGACTTATGAAGTGTACGGGAAATATAAACCTAACTCACTTTCGTAGGAATCACGGTTCCATTTAGCATATGCAACGAGCCTTTTAAACCACTTGGTGGCCCAAGTGAACGAGTTTAGTCTCGTGAGGGCTTCCAGAAAACATACCCACAAAGTCCATTTACGTATACAAGGTCTAGACATGTTTAAAACTTACATTTTTAAGATTTTAGAAGGAGGTTTACAGCGTAACTCCGGTGGTTACGTCATGATCAATTGGTAAAAAATTTAAGTTTTAAGGTGTTACGGCGTAACCATGAAATGGCTTACGTCGTAACTACAGTGGTTACGGCGTAAACTGAATTCATTACACCGTAACTGCTGCAGAATCAGCATGGTTACCACATGATTTTTAGTCGAGCCGGCCTCAATAATTGCCTCTTAGCTGCTAGATCCTGTAAAACAAAGTAAGAAACATGCAAACCAACTAATATGCATAATGAAAGATAGTTATGGGGTGCCTCCCACAAAGCGCTTATTTTTGTTTGAGTCACGAGCTTAACTCCACCCTTATTTGCCAAGTAATAAGGTGTTCTTTCCCTCGCTTGAGATTAAGTGCGAGTGAGAGTAGCAATAAACGCCATAATTTGCTACTGGGTAGGGAAATGATAAATTAGAACCATACTGCTGCTGAGATTTCATTTCCCTTGATGATTAGCTCACTTGGTGTAGTAATTTCCAAATGAAGTTCTCACAATCATGTATCTATAACAGGGTTACCATATTCCTTTTCTGAAGATAATTCCTCCTTGAATTTATTTAATTGCTTGTTAGACATAGGATTTATAGCCGGTGCTACATAATCGTCGCCAAATGGTGTGATGTGAACCGTTTGAGGGGTCAAAGGTTGCATTACGTATTTATTTAGAGGAATATCATAATCATATTCCTTTTCCTTTACAACTTTATCCATATCATGGACTGGTTCCAGTGGTATATATGGTTGCACTACTAGTTCAAGGTTAGGGTAAAGTGTGTATGGTAGGTGTTAGGAATTGCCTAAGCCTTTTTACATCCT
>BQNB010059121.1:0-37460 GCA_026074375.1 Tanacetum coccineum | reverse complement strand
GTCCTCAATGTGAGACTGTCACCCCCATGCTAATTTCAAGGCATAATCCAAATATTAAGGGGTCTCTACGTAAATCTAAAGTAGTTTATTAATTATGCTAATAGATAAACGTTAATCAATAAGATCTAGGATATCGGATTCCCATGTATAATCATGCAAAGGATTGAAGATCGAGTGAACGATGGACAAAACCACAAGAACGAGAGCCTTCAAAATCCGGGCAATCCTGGACATAAAACACAAAACACGAAACACGAGAAAGGAAGAGGCGAGCCTCCTTACATCACACTTATTAATTAACATACTATTACTAGGGATAAGCATGGGTTGCCTCCCAAGAAGCGCTTGTTTTTGTTAACCGAGTCACGAGCCTAACTCGACCCCTAATTTAATGGTCCATGGGGAAAGTTTGGAGATCCAGGAAAACCATCGGTGGTATGTCCCCTCCAAAGTAATGTTTAAGTCTATGACCATTTACCTTGAAGTTTGGTCTGTCGGTTTGAGATAACTCGATGGGACCATAAGGGAAAACTTGAGCAATGGTGAATGGTCCGGTCCAACGGGTTTTAAGCTTGCCCGAGAAAATCTTTAATCGAGAATTGAAGAGAAGAACTCGATCACCAACGTTGAAAACGCAGTTCTTTATCTTTGAGTCATGAATCTTCTTCGTTTTCTCTTTGTAGATTAAAGAGTTCTCGTAAGCTTGATCCCGGAGTTCATTTAATTCATTCATTTGAAATTTCCGGTGATCACTCGCGGTCTTAAGGTCAAAATTACAATGTTTTAAGGCCCAATAGGCCTTGTGTTCAAGCTCGATAGGAAGATGGCAAGCCTTTCCGTACACTAGCTTATAAGGAGTGCACCCGATGGGTGTTTTGAAAGCGGTACAGAAAGCCTATAATGCATCATCTAACTTATCGGACCATGAAACACGGTTTTCACCTATGGTCCTTTCTAAAATACATTTCAAACCACGATTTGAAACCTCCACTTGTCCACTTATTTGTGGATGATACGCGGTAGAAAGACGGTGGGTAACTCCATACTTAAGCATGACCTTTACAAATTGGTCATTGCAAAAATGAGTACCGCGATCACTAATTATAGCACGAGGAGTTCCAAATTGGGAAAAAAAGACTTCAAAAATTTAACAACTCGAGCATCATTAGTGTGGAGCGCTTTTGCTTCAACCCATTAAGACAAATAGTCGACGGCTACAAGAATGTACTTGTTCCCTCGAGAAGACGGGAACGGGCCCATAAAGTCGATGCCCCATAAGTCAAAGATCTCGCATACTTGAATTGCATTTTTGGGCATTTCATCATTATGCGAGATTTTACCTTGATGTTGATAAGAGTCACACCGTGTGACCAAGTCATGGTCATCTCGGTAAATAGTCGGCCAATAGAAACCAAAATCAAAGACTTCTTTAGCGGTGTAGTTCGTACCATGATGTCCCCCGGTGGGTCTATTATGGCAAGCCGTGAGGATATCAACTGCTTCTTGACCGTGAACACATCGCCTAATCATTTGATCCGCACAAATCTTAAACAACTAGGGGTCATCCTAGATATAATGCTTAACGTCTTTAAAGAATTTATTCTTTTGTTGGGACGACATCACTTTCATAATAAAATTCCCTGCATGGTAATTTGCAATGGCAACAAACCATGGGGTATTTGAATCACCACGAAAGGTAACCATCCCAAGTGTCTCGAGAAGAAATGTTTCCGTAATTTCCTTTTTCTCAAGATCACTTTGATGGGGATTTTCTAGTCTTGATAAGTGGCCGTCCGCGAGATTCTCTGCTCCTTTTTTATCACGAATAATAACATCGAATTCTTAGAGTAGAAGAATCTACCAGAGCAATCTCGGCCTAGCATCTTGCTTAGCAATAAGATACTTTAGAGTTGAATGGTTCGTATACACTATGGTCTTTGATAAGACTAAGTAAGGCCGGAATTTCTCAAAAGCATACACCACGGATAATAATTGTTTCTCCGTCGTAGTGTAATATGCTTGAGCATCTGTCATGGTCTTACTTGCATAGTGTATAGGATGAAAATGTTTGGTCTTACGTTGCCCCAAGACTGCACCTACCGCATAATCACTAGCGTCGCACATAATTTCAAATGGTAGGTTCCAATCGGGGGCAACTAAAATCGGGGCTTCGGTTAACTTCTTCTTAAGTATATTAAATGCTTCAATACATTCTTTCGAGAAAATAAATGGAGTTTCTTTTTCGAGAAGATGGGTCATCGGCCGGGCTATTTTAGAAAAATCTTGAATAAATTGACGATAGAACCCGGTTTGACCTAATAAACTTTAAACGCCTTCGACGGAAGTCGGATGAGGGAGTTTAGCTATAACATCAACTTTAGCTTTGTCGACCTCAATCCTGGACTTTGAAATTTTATGTCCCAGAACAATGCCTTCTTTTACCATAAAATGGCATTTCTCCTAATTTAGAACCAAATTAGTGTCTTCGCACCGTTCAAGCATTTTATCTAAATGGGAGAGGCAAGACGAGAAAGAATCCTCAAAGAATGAGAAATCGTCCATGAAGACTTCCATTGTTTCCTCGATCATGTCATGGAAAATGGCCATCATGCACCTTTGGAACGTACCCGGAGCATTACATAAACCGAAAGGCATATGTCGGTAGGCAAATGTCCCATAAGGGCAAGTGAAGGTGGTCTCCTCTTGGTCTTGCGGGTCAATGGGAATTTGAAAATGTCAGGAAAATCAATCTAAAAAGAAATAATATTCATTTCTTGCTAATCGTTCAAGCATTTGGTCCATAAAAGGCAACGGAAAATGATATTTACGAGTCGCATCATTAAGCTTACGGTAATCTATACAAACATGCCGTTTGGTAACTAGTCTTGTAGGAATCAACTCATTATCTGCATTTTCAACTACGGTCATGCCACCCTTCTTAGGCACATAATGAACAGGGCTCACCCACGGACTATCGAAGATAGGGTAAATCAATCCGGCATCAAGGAGTTTGATAACTTCCTTTTTGATAACCTCATAATTTTTTTGATTTACCCTTCTTTGATGTTGAATCGCCGGTTTGAAATCGTCTGCCATTAAGATCTTATGAGTACAAAAACTAGGGTCGATACCCTTAATGTTAGAAATTTTCCATGCGATGGCCCATTTGTGTGACTTAAGAACCTTTAAAAGGGTGGCTTTTTCTTCATCTTTTAACTCCTTAGAAATTATGACGGGTAATTTATCGGTTCCTTCTAAAACGTGTATTCAAGATGAGACGGTAAATCCTTGAGCTCAAGCTCTAGAGGATCATCGATAGAAGATTTGATCGTTTTAATTTCCTCAAAATGAAGTTCCTTCGGAGGGAGAGGAGATGATGGATCATCATTTAATAACTTCTCGAGTAGAAGAAGGTCTCCCTCCGGATCAAAGTCGGCATCATCAATTCTCGGTGGAATTGAATCATTTGTAAGACAAGCTTTGATTTCTTCCAAAATGAAGTCACCTCCTTCAAAAGGAGTGAGAGATGGGAAAGAAGTAGAAAGGATAGGATCTAAAGACGGAGTGGGATTGCCACTTTTAGAACTATCCAAAAAACCGAGCACTTCTTGAGCATACTCCTCACATGAAACGTCGATGACATCGATTCGATTAACTGATTTAGCATTATTGTAGGAGTATCTCGAAGTTTGACCAACTTTAAAGGTTATGGCTTCATCATCAACTCGAAGAGTTAATTCTTCACCGTAAACATCAATCAAAGCACGTGCCGTCCTCAAAAAGGGTCTCCCGAGAATTAAGGGAACCCGAGGATCAACAACATAATCAACGACTACGAAGTCGGCCGGAAAATGGAACTTTCCTACTTTAACAAAGACATCTTCGGCAATACCGGATGGACTAGTAGTCGATCGGTCTGCAAGTTCAAGAATCATTCGAGTAGGAATACGTTCGGGGAGTGGGAGCTTCTTCTATATGGATAGAGGCATCAAGTTGATGCTTGCACCAAGATCGGACAAGGCTAAGCATTCAACTATCTCTGGAAAATAGCATGGAATAAGAAACTTGTTGGGATCTCCAAGTTTTTCAGGCAACTTTTTTAGGATAACCGCCGAACAATTACATTCACCGGTGTTTTAGCTAAGTCAAACAATTTTTCTTTATTATTTAAGAGACTTTTAAACATTAAAGCAAATTTCGGCATATGTAGAAGAGCATCCGCAAAACTAAGCTCGAAATGTAATTCCCAAAAGATTTCAACAAACTTCAAAGCTAGATTATCATCTTTTTCATGAAGCTTTTGTTTGTTAGCTCGTGAAGGATAAGGTATAGTCGGTTTAAACTTAGGTGCAACAACGGGCTCATCAATTGGAACTTGAGATTGGACTACCAGAGGTTGGATGTTATCGGTACTCGGTTTCACCGTATCCTTTATCACCTCGAGTTCCCGTTCCACTACCTTGGAAAGAGGAGAGAAAGGAGGTGGAATTGGAGGTCCATCATAAGAAATACCTCTTCGGGTGGTGATTGCTTTCAAGTCACCTCTCGGGTTAGCAACGGTGTTGCTAGGAAGTGAACTCGAGCCCGAAGAAGAAGCGGTATTCATTTGAAAAAAAACTAATCATCATGTTCTTAATATCATTCGTTAACTCAATCTTTAACTCATTCTTGAACGCATTGTTTTGTCTAGTCAACGTATTATCCATCTCTTTCTTTAATTCCGTCCTCATATTAGTTATTTGATTTTGCACTATTTTTATATTAATGTCATTTTTCTTCATGTAGCTCGAGAGATCGTTTGAAGGTCCAACTTGAGGTGGAGCTTGATAATTCTAGTTACCTTGATTGAAATTATTTCCTCGGTTCTGGTTAAACCCTTGATTTTTCACATTCGGTTGAGTAAAACCAGGTGGTTGAAACTGATTAGCTACACTATAGGGATGATAACCGGTATTTCCCTGATTGTAGTTCAATGTGGCTGCTGAAACATATCCTTGAATATTGTCTTGATAGCCCTGAAAAGTGTTTCCATCGGTGGTAGGACACTGTCGGTAATAATGAGCACCGCCACAAGTAACACAAGATTCCTCAACAGCTTTTACGGAAGCTAGAGCTGGGGTTACTTGATGTTGTTTAAACATCGCGGTCATGGCACTAGTCACGGTACTGGCTACGGCACTGGCTATCTCTAAAGAATCAACATTACTTGCTTTCACTTGAGAAACAATCGCTTTGTTTCTTGAATTACGAACTTTTGA
Source organism: Tanacetum coccineum (assembly GCA_026074375.1). Taxonomy (NCBI): domain Eukaryota; kingdom Viridiplantae; phylum Streptophyta; class Magnoliopsida; order Asterales; family Asteraceae; genus Tanacetum; species Tanacetum coccineum. The sequence continues at coordinate 32,202 of BQNB010059121.1, read as the reverse complement.
TTTTTTTTAAATAATTTTCAACACATCTTGTGCACTTCTTTCCAAAAGATTGCCACCAGCGGCAGAATTCAAAGAATCTTGATCGGATGGGTTTAAACCATTAAAGAACGTATCGAGTTGATGCAATTCGGTAAAACCATAATGTGGGCATGCACGAAGAAGATCCTTGAAACGGTCCCATGCCTCACTAAACGTTTCCTTAAACTTTTGTTGAAAATTTGAAATTTCATTCCGGAGATTTGTTGTTTTTTAGGGAGGAAAGAAATGGTTAATAAATTTGGACACAAGATCGTCCCAAGTGAGAATAGAACGAGAAGGTTCTTTGTCGAGCCAAATCCGGGCTGGACCATCGATAGAAAATGGAAAAAGCATAAGCTTAATTGATGTCTTGGGCACATCTTTGCACTTCAACGTAGAAGTAATCTTGTTAAAATATCGAACATGAGCATGAGGATCTTCTTTCTCAAAACCGAAGAATTGTTTTGAAGTTATAAGATTGATTAGACTATGCTTGAGCTCGAAATGCTCAGCGGGAATGGGTGGTACTACGATTTCCTCCGCATAACCCTCGGTGGGTGCACGGAGTAATTCCGCCATAGTACGTTGATCGGCCATCGTATCTACGGGAGTCTCCACAAGAGAAAACGGTTTGACTCTTTGTTTAGAACGTCTACAATTATAACGTTTCGGAATTGTAGAAGTAGGATTCGTAGAAGGTTCACCAACGAATTTTGAAGAAGATCGAGTTTGCATACACTATGAACAAAATAAGAGAAAATAAAAAAGAAAAATATTTTTGTAACCGATAATCAAACAAGTGTACGGTAGCTCTCTAGAAAACGCACAAAGAAGCGGAGGAGCGGGAAAGCGCGAAGCTATTAAAAACCTTCTTCTTTCGGGTCGAAGTTCGTAGGATCAACCCTCCTTAAAACTCTCCTAAAGTTTGTAATCCAAAAGTGAGCCGATTTCACAAGTGACACAACGGTTGTTTTTGTTGTTTTTTTTAATTATTTTGGTTTTTTAAATACTTTAGGAAAAGTATTTTTGGTTTTTTCTAGTAAATCTACAAAAATAAATTGAGAAAAATAAAATATTTTTGTATTTTTTAAGTTTTATATAAAATAAAATAAAATGATAACTTCACGAGGAAGGGTCTTCAAAACACTAATCTTCAAACTTCAATATGATATTCGATACACACTTCCCCGGCAGCGGCGCCAAAAACTTATTCATCCCGATACGTATATGAGGATAATATCAATTATAGTAAAGTAATAAGTATTTCGTAAGGATTTAAGAAGATTACTTTTAACCAAAGTAAATTCAAAAACCTCCTGGGTCGTTTCCTCGACGAAGTGCGAATTAAGAATCGGCTAAGTTTGTGATCGCGTGAATTGAATAGTTTCAGATTTTGATTTGGTTTTCTATTTCTACAAATATAATGCAAAAACAAGTAAAGGCAAGCAAACAAATAAGACAATTAAGGATTTAATCTAAAAACGATAATGGGAATCCTAAAACGCGACTAAATAAGCAAGTAAATCAAATTTAAGCCCTACGAATGTAAATTTAATTTTTAAAAGTCCTAAATGATGGAAAATAATTTTAGAAAAAAGAATTATATTTTTATGATATTTATTTTATTTATTATGAATTAAAAACTACTTAAATCTAGAAAAAATGATTAAAAATATTAAACTAATTATAAAAATTTTGGAAAAATTACTGAAAGTACTTTTAACTATTTAGAAGCTCAGAAAAATACAATCAGGAAATAAGCCCTTCGGATAAGCTATTAAAATAAGCAAATACGTTTTATAAGCTAAACTAGAAAACACATTATATAAACCTAATGGCCCAAGGGTCTTAAGAAAAAGACCCAAGGGTATAATGGTAAGTGAGTGTGTGTATGAAGGGTAGGTCGCAGGTTCGAGTCATGGACCTATCCTTTTTTTATTTTTTTTATTTTTGAAAACCTTTTGCAAAACTTAAAGACCAGGTGACAATAAGTAACTTTAAAAAAAGACTTATAACTAAAACTTATTAGATAAGCCAAAAAAAGCTATTAAAGATGACAGACTAGCTCATTTTAACTATGACATTTAAAAGCTAGACTGTGAACATTTTAAGACTCAAATAAGCAAATAAAAGCTAATAAGCTAAACTCTAACAACTACTAAGACCTAATAAGCAAAATGATGACAGAAATAAGCTAACAAAGCTGGCTAAAAAGCTCTCAAAAGCTAAATGATATACTGACTATAATAGGACAGATTCAAAGGAAAATGGCCAACTTATGAGCTTCAATTAAGAACAAATAAGCACTTGTAATAAGGTGTAGACCAAAAACATATTGAGTTTATCTACCAAATAACACATAAAAACAATATTTAAGAAAACTGGATTAGAAATGAGCTAGAAAAAGAAGACTTAAAAACTGACAGTTTAACTAAATTAACTTTTTTTGGATTTTTGAAGTTTAAAAAATGTAAAGTGCAGCCCTATAATTAAGCTACTAAAAGATGATTTGAAAACTTAAAAACCTAAAACAGACCAAGCTTAATGTCTAATGAGTTTAATCTATCAAAATCAGATCCTAAAACAAAGATTTACTTATCTAAATTTGAACTTGAAAATGACTTTTTAAGCTTTGAATTTGAATCAAATGCAATTGTTGACATTTTAAACCAAAACAAGCATAAACTAAACCAACACACTCCTACTGCATTTGAGACTCAAACAATCATGAAAACAATACATGATGACCACTAATCAAGATTAAATCAGATATGCTTTGTTATCAACCTAGAAAAACTCAGATTCAAACCGTGGTTTCTTTGAACCTTAAAAATTTAGTACTGCTAGTGCCAAGCACCCCTTAAAAAGATGAAAAACCATTTTAAGCTTATATAAAACCGATTTAACCTTAAATTTATAAAATCATATTATAGACTAAGTGTATTTAGCATTAATAAGCACAAAGAAAAGACTAATAAGCATTATCTAATAAACTAAGACAAGAAGCATATATTTTTTTTGGTTTTTTAACAGTTTTAAGCTAAAACTCTAATTAATTGAATCTGAACTATTAGCAGACAATTTTAAGAATTAATATGTCTAAATAAACAATAATAAACAATAATAAGAAACAATAAGCAGAAAATAAGCTAATGCATAAATTTAAGCTAAAATATGAAAGTAAAGAGTAATACTCACAATTTTCCTTCCTCAAATAGGGATTATATGCTCACAGAGCTTATCTAGAAAAGCTCCAGCTTATCAGAGATAAGCTAGTATTGTCCATAAGCCCGTCCATAATTGGCTTATCATCCACATAAGCTGAGGTATATTTTAGGGGAGATTTAAGGTGAAGTAACAATTCAGTTAAGCTTTAAGGGCTTAACTGAGTACAAGCTAGCTTATGAAGTACACAAAGAGCTTATTCCACTTATTAGCTATTATTTAAACATATTCAAATCATAATTTCATAAAAGTAAAAACAGTATTTAAGAACATAATTTAAATGAAAACTGAATTTTATTAATCTTTAAAGAGAGTACAAGCTGATGAAAAGTAAATTACATAAAAACAATAAGCTAAACGTTACTAAATAAGCTACTAACAGTAAAAATAAGCTAAAAAATAGACGACTCTTGTGTGTTGAGGAGGTCTCTTTATATAGTGATGAGGGGAAGGATCCAGAACCCTAAGACGCTCCTCATCAATCAATCCTGACCCTTCAATCTTGATTATTCTCCAAGTAACATAATCTTGGCCCTTGATTTGTTGCCACGTCTCTTAACCAATCAATATTCTTGGGATCGCCAAGCTTTCATTCCATTGCATCATTGCTTGCATCATGTGAGCTTCTAGAAGGATGGGGCGAGTGTGGGTGAATGATTGTTTCACCCTGTGTAAATTGCCATGTGTAAAAGGTGAAACGAGGGAGGGAAAGGAGAAACATGAATAGTAATTTTTACTCGGGTGTATAAGTCTTAACCATTGTCTGGGTAAAAAAGGGGGGTTGACTTGGGCTTAGTTTAATATTTTGGGCCAGGATAGAGGTTATAAGTTTAATGGATTAACGGGAGTTAAGGTTAAGGACTAATGGTGTAAGGGAAAGGACTAACAGTGCAATTTGGTTTGGACTTATGGTGTTAGTCCCCAAGGACTAACTTTGTAATAGTTTTAGGGTATTTTAAGGTTAAAGGATTAACAGGATTGAAATTGGTTAAGACATAAGATAAATTTGCCTTCGACTTTGATTTCTCGTACTCTTTCTATTCCCGTGCTCGGTTTTGCCTGTTTTGCTTCGTTTTTGTCCTTTTGTGCAATATTCGTTACCTGCAAGACATAATTTACAATACATACGAATATAATGCTTTTTTCTGTATTTATTGGTCATTATTGGTCTTTTTAGCTTATTTTATTAGGTAAAAAGTATGTGTATTTAAGCACATACTACAATCTCTTTTGCTTGTTTAAAAAAACTTGAATAAATCTTGGATACATTAAAAATTTGTGTTTACTATCCAAGTTTTTCACCATACCATCAAAAATCAGTTTAGAATAATTAAATTTCCTATTAGTGGCCACGTAAATAATAGCAGTTGCTATATTGCTACTGAATTATTCCCAAGAGGTTTTCTTAGGACTTAGACAATGTAGGATGGTATGGATGAGAAATCTCCATTGAGGGGAAAAGTGTCCTTTTTAAAAGGTCAATTTGTTTGAAGTTGACACATACCCCATTAAGGAAAGTTGTTCAAAGATTTTAGTATTTGGCAAAGAACTAATACCATCAGAATCTGCTAATTGGACATGCCTTCTAACGGATGCCTTTGTAACAATCTTAACTTTGCCATCTATTGTAGCAGTTAATTTAACTTCTCCAGTATCAAGTGTTCTGGCAGTAGCAGTTTCCCAAAACTGTTTTATGAGAGAAACATAGATAGTGGGATTTTCTATAAGAGCGTATCTTATGTGACTAGCATTGAGAAAATCCACTATTTGGTAAAATTCTTTAGTTCCATCTGGTTTCTTCAAGTAGGCGACCATGTTGTGTGTGTCATAGAATTCCAAATTCGCCATTGTTGATTGAGAAAAGTTCTATTAGAGTTCTGGGTTATGATCGTGTATGAGAGTATGTGTGTTTCGCAAAGTCAATTGAGATTAAATAGATAGCACTTGAGGTTTTGATTGGACCGAATGAATTTATCTTGAAGAAATCTTGTGATTTAAAGAAAGATTATGAATAATCCATAATAAGGAAACCTATAAGGGAAGTAATTGGCAGAATTATCTCAAACGGCTATATTTAATTGCCAAAAATATATTATTCCTAAATAGTACTAACGGTAGCCTAGCATTACTAAGTTTAGCCTAACAGTACTTAGTAATGCTCAGCAGTACTAACTTTTGAGTTACCAGTTTTAACTCCAATTTCGTTCCAAAAAGCATTTCCATTATCAATTTTGATTCTCACAAGCTCTCTTTCTTTTTTGTTTTATTCTCACTAGATCTCTCAATTCTTTTTCTCACTGAATCACTCTGTTTGTTTTTATGTCACACATCTCTCTTTCTATTTTTCAGCTCACCAATTCTCTTATTTCTTTTAACTCACAAAGTCACTCTTTCTATTTTTGTTTCACACATATCTCTTTCTATTTTTCATTCCCACCAATTTCTCTCATTTCTTTTAGCTCACCAATTCACTCTATCTGTTTTTATTTTCACATATCTCTCTTTCTATTTTTATGCTCACCAATTTCTCTCATTTCTTTTAACTCACAATTCTCTCTGTCTGTTTTTTATTTCTCTCAATGCTCATATAATAAATTATAACATCAGTACTAATAATTCTTCCAGTAGTAATTAGGCCAACACATCAAACTTGAATTACTTCATTACTGATGTTTCCATTCCATTTCAAGCATCATTTTTGCATAATCTGCTGCATATTAACACAATTAACCTCCTCTTAATCAATACTTCAGAGGTTAAGCATTTCTATACTTGCAATCAGATATTGAAATCTGCCAAAATTAAATGCTTTTGTGAGCAAATCTGCAACATTTTGATCTGTGTGAATCTTGATCATCTGAATAAGCTTCTTCTCATTGGAATCTCTGATAAAATGATGTCTAATTTCAATGTGCTTAGTCTTTGAGTGAAACACTGGATTCTTAACTATGCAGATAGTGCTTTCATTGTAAATGAAAATCTTGGTATTCATGAAATTGTATCCATAATCCAACATTTGATTTTGAATCCAGAGTACTTGTCCACAACAACTAGCAGCAACCACATATTCTGCTTTAGTAGTAGAGTTGGCAACTATATTTTGCTTCTTGCATTGCCATGAAATCAATCTGCTTCCAAGAAATTGACAACCTCCTATTGTGGATATCCTGTCTAAACTTACACCTGCACAGTCACTATCAGTATAAGCTTCCAAATCAAATGGTGAGTCCTTAGGATACCAAAGGCCTAATTTAGGTTGACCTTTCAAGTATCTAAAGATTCTTTTTATAGCATGAAGATGTAAAACTTTAGGTGTGACTTGGAATCTTGTACAAGCATATACAGCAAACATTATATCAGGCCTTGAAGATGTTAAATACATCAATGAACCAATCATTGATCTATATAAGTGAACATCAATATCTTTAACATTTTCATCCTTCATCAAAGGCTTTGAAGTCTCCATAGGTGCACTTGCTGTCTTCACAGTTAAAAAACCAAACTTCTTCAAAATCTAATCCACATACTTGTCTTGACTGATGAAAATCCCATCATCTTTCAATGTCACTTGTAGTCCTAAGAAGAAAGTAAGCTCATCCATAGAACTCATCTGGAACTTCTTGTGCATTAATTTCTCAAACTCAGTCCATAACTCCTTTTTAGTAGATCCAAAAATGATATCATCAACATATACTTGAACTAGTAGAATATCACTTTTGACTCTTTTAATGAACAAAGTCTTATCTATTTGACCTCTCTTAAATCCATTGTCTAATAAATAGGTAGATAAAGTCTCATACCAAGCTCTAGGAGCTTGATGTAGACCATATAATGCCTTTTCTACCTTATAAACTCTATCAGGGAACTTTGGATCTTCAAACCCTAGAGGTTGACAGACATAAACTTCCTCTTCAATCTTGCCATACATAAATGCACTCTTTACATCCATTTGGTAAACTGTAAAGTCTTTGAATGAGGCATAGGCTAAGAACAGCCTAATTGCTTCAATCCTAGCAACTGGAGCAAAAACCTCATCATAATCTATTCCCTCTTCTTGAGTGTAACCCTGTGCAACCAACCTTGCCTTATTTCTAATCACAATACCTCTTTCATCTTTCTTGTTCTTGTATAGCCATTTAGTACCAATGGCTCTTTTGCCATGTAGTAAATCCACCAAGGTCCAAACCTGTTGTATAGCCATTTAGTACCAATGGCTCTCTTGCATAGCTTCTATCCACCTTGGATCTTTTAATGCTTTGATTACCTTTTTGGGCTCTTCCTGGGATAGGAAACAAGCAAACAGACAAGTATGAAGGTCTTTATGAGTTTTTACTTCATAAACAGCACTAATAAACCCTTGTTCATTTGTATTTGGAGTAGAAGGAACTAGATATGTGGTAGTAATGTTGCTCATATATATTTTTGCTTCATCACCAAAGAAATCAGCATGTGTGGCTTTAAGTGGAGCAGTAGTAACTGTTGGACTAACAGTATTAATATTTAGACTACTAGTATTAACATTTGTATTGGAAGTATTAATACTTGGCCTAGTAGCATTAAAATCTTGAGTACTATTTTCAGGTCTCTCTTGATCATCAATTCTACTTTCCTTGTTTACACCTTCATCATCCTTCTTTCCAGCATCACTAGAAGGTTGTGGTTCATCATTACTAGCATTCTTTGAAGAAGAATCAAATAGTGAACCATCTTTCCACAGTGGCATCAAAATGTAGTCTTGGCTAGATCCTGTCTCCTTGCTTGAATGACCTGCACCAATACTTTCTTCTGTACCTGCAAAATCATTAGAGTTTGTACCTGCAACAACTGGCACATAATTCATTGATTTTGTTAGAACATCAATATCAAACAGCCACTTTGGTCCATCACCTGCAATAATAGGCTTATCCTCCAAGAACCTAATATGCAAGTTTTCTTCTACTTTCCTAGTTCTAATGTTGTATACCCTAAAAGCCTTACTATTTAATGAGTATCCAACAAAGAATCCTTCATCTGACTTTCCATCAAACTTGCCTAAATAATCTAAGGTATTAAGAATGGTAACATGACACCCAAATGGTCTCATGAAGCTTAGAGCAGGTGTTCTACCTCTAAATAGTTCATAAGGGGTCTTGTTATGAGGCTTAACTACTAATACCCTATTCTGCACATAGCAAGCAGTATTAACTGCTTCAGCCCAAAATGTAGTAGGTAACTTAGAGTCAGCTAACATGGTTCTAGCAGCCTCAATTAGTGTCCTATTTCTCCTCTCAGCAACACCATTTTGCTGAGGAGTTCTAGCTACACTAAATTCCCTCTTAATGCCTTTCTTTTCACAAAAATCACTCATAACTCTATTTTTAAACTCTGTTCCTCTTGTCCACATTCGATAATCTTTACTTTCTTATCAACTAAATTTTCTATCTCAGTTATAAAGCTCTTAAGAATGCCACTAGTCTCATCCTTAGTTGCTAGAAAAAAAACCCAAGTAAATTTGCTATAATCATCAGTGACAACTAGATAATATTTCTTATTCATTATCTGCTCACAAAGTTAAGACCAAACAAGTCCTATAGTGCCAACATGATAAAGGTTGAGTAATTAGAGTTCTGTAATCATGGACTTACAAGAAGGACTTGTGTGTTGTTTTCCGTTAAGGCAAGCAACACAAGTTTGGTCATTTTCAAAACGTTTTGTAGGTAAACCTCTCACAAGATTTTTCTTAACAAGTTTATTAATAGTTTTAAAATTTACATGACCTAGCCTTCTATGCCATAGTATTGATTCATCAAGTGTGGCCTTTGCAACAAGACAAGTTAAACTCTCTTTAGGAATAATATTCTTCATACCAACACTGTACATATTGTTCTTTCTAGGAACTTTAAGTAAAACCTGACTTCTATCAGCTAACATAAAGTTAGGAGACAGAACAAAACATCCAGTATCAGTAAAAAGAACACTATTCTTTTTGTCACACATCTGTGAAACTACAAAAAAGGAAAACAACAACACCATTCAAAGTAAAACATCCTCAAAATCAAGCTTACCAATGTTTTAATTAGTATCTCTTATTCTTTTACCAGTAATTTTCCCTTCTTTGGCTCCTCCCCCAAAGGTAACATATCCTCTATCAAATTCCTTGAGGTCTGAGAGATAAGACATGTTCTCTGTTATGTGCCTTGAGCATCCACTGTCAACATAGCCTTGATCTTCCTTTTATGGATGACCCTGCACATAAAAATAAGGAAATTAGTTTCCTTTAGGAACCAAAGCCGTCACTGACTTGGATTTGCCTCGTGCATCAACGTAATTATGTCTCTTTAAAGTAATTGATGCACTATTAGGTTTGGTAGGTCTCCAAACCCAACATGCTGAGGCCTTAATAGCATTAACCTGATTTGCCCTCACAGCATTAACTACTGTTGAATTTGGCCTAGCAGTATTAACTGCTTTTGGCCTAGCAGTATAAAATTTTCCCTTAGCGGTATTAAATTTTTGGCTAAAATTTTTGTTAGTTAATGTTGTTCTTATTTGATAGGGCCTCTTTACAGTTGATTGTGCTGATTTAGAAAAATGTGACATTAGTCTAGCACTATAAACTGTAGTTTTGGGATGAGCAGTATTAACAGGCATATAGTATTAAGTGATCTTAGGCCAGTTTTCATTAAAACTGCTCTTGAAACCATGTTCCTGTGAGTACTAGGGTGAGCCTTTTTAGTAGAATAATTGCAATTCACCATTGTATAATTATTCCCAGATACCACCCTTTCCCTTTGATGGTAATTGCAGTTAGCCTGCACATGGTCAAAACTTTCACAGACAAAACAAGCTTTATTATACATCATAAAGTTACTTCCTAGCTGTTGGGACTTCTGTTTATTCTAGTTTCTTTGATTTCCCCTAGGACTTTGTGACCTGTACATTTCAGCATACTTAACTGGTTTCTTATCTGGTTTTTCTTGTTGTTTAGGTCTAACAAATTATATCTTAGCAACAGTAGAAAAAATAGTTTTCTTCTCTAACTTATCATCTGACACCAACTCCTTAACCAATGGGGTATCAGGAGATTCCTTAACCTCATTAGAAATATCTTCAGTAACACTCTTACTAGTCTTAAGTCCATAGCCTTCAAACTCAGGTTGTTGGAACTCCTCTAGACCAGAGTTGGACAAATCAAGTGTTGGTTGGGGGTGAAAATAACCCTGTAGGAGGAGGCTGAGAACTACATTGTAGCTAACAAACCCCTCACCTTTCTCTTTATATAGTTATCTGACTCCCTATTAATTTGTCTAGACTCTTAGAAGCATTATCAAAATTTCAATTTTAAGTTGATTGCTTAAGCTTTTCTAACTCACTTTTAAGCATACTAAGTTATGAGTCTTTATATGAGATATCTCTTTTTAGAATAGCAAGTTGTTCACAAAAAATAACCTCATTCTTTTTGTAAAAGACAAGTTGCTCTTTGTTAGATGCTTCTAAACCTTATTTTTTTTTTTTTCATAAGTAGCTATATTGAACTTAGATTTGTAAAATCTTTATCATTAAATCATTAAGTTCGAGTTTAAGTGTTTCAATGCTTTTAGACAGGTTTTAGAACAAGTTTTGTCATTATATACCTCAAAGTCTGAAAAGGCCATAAGAGCCATGTTTGTAGGGACTTCATCATCTGCCATATAGCTCTTGTGGAAACCTAAAACACGTGATAGGTTCTTTGATGGTTTAAGCTCGAGGTTGTTTAGACCTCATCTAGGATAATATAGTAACAATGATATATTATTGCATTGTGGGAAAATAATAAAACAACAATCAAGTTACTTCAGTTTTTTCTTTATTATTCAACTGCCCCAAATCCTATTTGAACAGAATAGATCAGCTTACTCTAAGTAGTAACAGGGATACAGATCCTTGAGGCTAACTCTAGAGTCTTAAACTATTATACTAACGTTGTACACACACACTTTTGGTATCTAATTGGCTCTCATATGTATGAACACAACACTTTTTTTAATGCATTTAAACAATATGCTTGGACCCTCCTTTTCTAGCATAAGGAGTCAAGGCTTTTCTGGAAACTATTAATAGATATTAATGAGTAAAAATCAATTAAATATTTCTCTCTATCTCTTCATCTTATCTCTTTTTGACCAAATCTTTATTTTCTTATACATTTCTTTGTAGAATCCCACCAATGATGAACTTTGGTCCTTTTGTTTCCATCTTGTTTCATTCGTGTTTTTTCTTATCAACTCAAATATAATTCCCAAAAATCTTCCCCTAGTTGATAATGACAAAAATAAATAAGCATGAACTTCCCCTGAAGTTAATATACGAATAAAAACTTTCCTTTAAGCTACCAAGGATCTACAAGTTGCAAATCATCAAATCTTCTTCCCCTTTTTGTCATCATCATACTAGGGGGGCTAAAGTATGAACTTTGTTCTTCATAACACAAACCATTATCACACTTCTAATCTGCTTCCAACAACTTAAAATTACCCTCCTTGACGGCTTTAAGATAAATGAACTTGTAGCAGTTAGAAACTTAAACTAGCATAAGTAGTAACAAAGGCTAGTAGTAGTAAAAACGTTCACCTTGATGTAGCATATAAATGGTTTAAACACTTTAACAATAAGCTTCTCCTGAAACCTATATGTTAACCATCTCTTGAATCTTTAAATTCTGTTTCTCTATTGTAATGATTTTCTGATGAAGATAATAAGTATAACGATCTTGTTATGAAGTAGAAACACCAAACTATGTCTTATATCTTGTACTATCCACGGACTTGACGTGATACCCAAAACCAATGTATAGGGATGATCGCAATCTTCTTGAACATTATTCCTATACTTCGATGAGGACACATAACCAAGTAATAGCAATTATGAGCATTAAGCACATAAGTTGGATATACACTTTGATTGATTTGTCAAGTCTTCGTCACACGTGGTAAGCACGAACAAGTACCTCCTGCTAACAGCGTATGATTTAAAAACACAACCCAAATAATTTCTACTTCACGTCAAATTAAGTGATAAAATAACCTTCTTTCGTAATCAATTGTTGCAAAGAAATCCAAAATGAGCCATTTAACTTTAAGAACATTTTAAACCATACAAGAACCAAAATATGCTTTGTCTGAATTTCGAATATACTTGCAGTATATTAACTTCATTTCTTTCGGACGTCAAGGAAGTATTTAAAACTTTCTCAGTGATGAGGCAGTACAAACATATTGGGCGAGTATTAATATTTAAGAAGCAGTATTAACTCCTCTAAATAACCCGAGCAGTATTAACTTTTCAAGGCAGCACTAACATGTAATAGCATCATTAAAGAACTTACCAATAACAACCTTGAGTAATATTCGATCAAAAATAACATAAACTTGTAGTCTAATCCAATAGCATCCCAAACTCTTCGTTGGTTTTTTAGTCACAATTAACAATAGCATTAAAACATATAACAAGCAGCACTTAGCAGTATTAATCCTCAAGGTCAGCAGTACAAACTCATAAAGACCAGTATAAACAACCAATATAAACAACCATGAATCAAGCTAAACCAATAACCCATCAGGATATCCACGTGTAATCAGCAGCCTAATATAACCATGAATTTTAGCCAAAGCTACTGATATAATGATGATTTAATCATCACGACACCTTTAATCAAGAAACATAATATAGTCCCTACATATTAGGGTTTTCTACTCAAAACATATTCCATTCCCATATTTACTAACCATATCTAAATTTGCTTCTTCATCACGATTATACATTCATGCACTTGCTGTAACATACAATGAACAGTTGTAACATATATGCAATATCATTTGTAATATCATGTCAATACAACCAATCGTGAATTAAGGTTTCTTCTCATCGCTCATTCACGTTTCTTCAACAAGAAATCTGTCACTAACATCATCACGCAGCAACCAATGAAAACCCCTAAACATGTTACACGATCTGCTTGTTTCTTCATTGTATGATTCGCATCTTTATTAGGGTTTTATAAGAACCCTTAATTCATTAACGCATCTTCATTACAACGTGTAAAAGAACAAATCCTTCAAGCAAAGTTAACAAGCCAAGCTGCTATCATCAATCATTCCTACTAGGGTTCATCACCAATCCAAGGATCGACTCTCCAAAACTAGTAGAAACGAATAAATCAGATATCCATTACCCTAGGATTAGGGATCTTCAGAAAGCATATTAACTCAGATCGTGTGCCACAACAAATTGAAAGCCTTTTATTGATAACAACAATTTACACTCGTATTACATACCCATTACAGGTAGAGAGGACGAATATAAACATTGTTATATCAATTTAACATCAAAACCCCAAAAAACTTGTTACCCAAAATGATTTCTTGAAAATTAGGGTTTTTAGGGTTTCTTCAAAAACCTTGTAGATCCTAGATCAAGAGCCACGAGGCTCTGATACCAATTGTGGAAACCTAAAACACGTGATAGGTTCTTTGATCGTTTAAGCTCAAGGTTGTTTAGACCTCATATAGGATAATATAGTAACAATGATATAAATTGCACAGCAGAAATAATAAACACAAATCAAAGTTACTTCAAGGTTTTTCTTTATTAATCAACACAGCCCCAAATACTATTTGATCAGAATATATCGGTTACTCTAAGTAGTAACAGGGATCAAAGATCCTTGAGGCTAAACTCTAGACGTCTACACTAATTATACAAACGTGTACACACACACTTTTGTATCTAATCGACTCTCATATGATTGATTCAACACATTTTCTAAATGCTTAATACATATTGCACTGGACCTCCTTGTATAGCAATAAGGAGTCAAGGCTTTTCATGGAACTATTAAAAGATATTAATGGAGTAAACAATTAAATATTCTTCTTTATCTCTTTTGACCTAAATCTTTATTTCTTCTACTACTTGTTGAATCCATCAATGGACCGATTTTGTCCTTTTTGTTTTCCATCTTGGTTTCATTTCATGTTTTGTCTTATCAACTCAAATATAATCTAACAGTCAGTCAAACCAGCTCATCAATAAAGCCACCATGGCTCTTGGTAGGAAGTTTCTTCCTATTTATAGTCCTTCTAGAGCTGTCTTGATTTTTCATATGTTCCTGTTTCTGGTTCCTAGGTCCTCTGACTTTCCCTTGTAAAGTGTCCATCTTGTGGCAGTTGAAATAAACTCCACCGTGGTTGTTCATACCATTTGTGTCACTTCATTGATAGTGATCTTTCTACCAGTTTCTGGAAAACCTTCCTTGTCCTCTATGCTCAGCATGCTAACTGCCACTTAAAATCTTCTTTCTATGTCATCTTCATGATTTGTTCATGGTCTATTATAAAGTTCGAGACACAGTTTGGGTTGACTGGCCAAAAATATGCATAAAACAGGTGTCATCACATTAAGTTAGCCAGTACTAATTTGAGTACTAGCAGTGCTAATTGAGTGTAGCAGGGCTAACTTTGAGTGTTAGCACTACTAACTCCGTAAGCAGTTATTAATCATTGTGTACTGCTTAGGGGGATGAACAAAAGCCATTTTCTGAGAAACTTAGAACTTGAGCTTTGAGCTGGCGTTCCTTCTAAACCTCTTGTTCAACAATCTTGATAAATGGTTGTAGAGATCATCAAGATTTATTGTGCTAGATCAGGTATAATTCTTCCAGACACAACATGAGTTATTTCCTCTCAGAGGCAGACTTCTCAAAAATTTCAAATTGAGATCTTCTTGTGAAATGTTTTCACCTAAGATAGCCAGCTGACTTACAATCTTCTAAAGCCTGTTAAAAATAGAGTCAAGAGACTATGTGCTTGGAGCACTAAAGTTCTCATACATTTGCTTCAGAAGAGTCTTCTGAGTCTTCTTTGTGGCTTCATTACCACCAAATCTTGTTTGTATAGCAGCAAACAAAGTCTGAGCATCCTTGTACTGATTGAAAGTCATTAGATGTTCATTAGGAAGTGCCATCAGTAACATACTTCTTGCCTTCACATCATTCTTCTTTTGAACCTTTTCTTCAGTAGTTACAGGACCTGGTATTAGTGAAGTTGAGGTACCATCAGCATTTGTTGTTGTTTGAGCTACTGGTTTGAATGAGTTTCCATTCTCTATGACATCCCATAGAGCATAGTCTTGTACTTGAAAGTATTGCTCAATCCTTAGCCTCCACATATCATATTCACCCTGTTTGAGAATGGGCAACTTTGCAGTAGTAGTGGTTTGAGCAGTTTCTAGATCCATCTCTTCCTTGTGAATAAAGGGTTCTTCTTGTTAGTTTCTTCTAGATCAAAGTTTCAGAACACAAGCTCTGA
Source organism: Tanacetum coccineum (assembly GCA_026074375.1). Lineage (NCBI taxonomy): Eukaryota > Viridiplantae > Streptophyta > Magnoliopsida > Asterales > Asteraceae > Tanacetum > Tanacetum coccineum. The sequence goes on along the minus strand of BQNB010059121.1, from coordinate 16,636 downwards.
TACCACTTGTTGATCCCAACTTAAGATCGATTCCTTGGCTTGTAAAGGTTAAGTTACTTTGGATAGAACCAAAACAACTATGGTAGAAACTTTGTGAATACTAAAGAGTATGCAGAATCTACTCTTTAATACTTAGAAGAATATTAATGAAACAGTAAACTGTATGAACAATGATATTGTTGAAAAGCTCTAATATTATTATTATCAATAATACGAGTACTCTATGTAGTACTAGGGTTTACAAACTTGAAGCTATATTTCAAAAATATATGAATATATATCAATAACCATAACCTAGGATCTCCTTTTATACACCAAGGAGTCCTTTACAAGATAACTACAAATCTTCTATAATTCTAATAGATAACTGCAAATCTTCTAACTTAATAAGATATACATATCTTTTACAAAAATATATTATACTTATCCCGTAAGTAATCTTGATAAATAATCTTCATCTTAATCCTTTCTATTGTCTTTATCCTTCAGACAATAGAAACTATTCTAACAGTTGTAATCTTTCAGCAGTTGTAAGCAGCAGCATTAACTTTTATACCAGCAGCACTAACTGTATACAAGCAGTAGTAACTACTTAGAATATTTTCTTCAATCTTCATCAGCAGTACTAAGTTACTACTTGCAAGAACTAAACTTTATGCTAATGTTGTAACTTTACTAAGCAGTATAACAGTATAACTTAGCAGTACTAAGTTACACTAACAGTAGTAACTTGTATACTAGCAGTATTAACTACTTAGTTGTATTTCTTCCAAGTCTCTGAGCAGTCTTAACTTCCATTAGCAGTAGTAATATATACTAGCAGTAGTAACTGACAGTACTAACTACTTAACATATTTTTCACTAATTATCACTAACAGCAGTAAGTTATGCTTAGCAGCAGTAACTTTAACCTTAGCAGTATTAACTCCAAGATCATCAAGAAGTCTTTTGATCCCAACATGTAACTTTAGAATAAAAAGTGGGTATGTTGATCCCAGTGAACAGATCTTGAACTCCTTAGCTTGATGTAAGGTTTAGTATCCTTAGATAAATCCAAAGGCACTAAGACTGAAACTTTGAGTGTATGATATAAACTATGCGAAATCTAGTTTATACCCCTAAAAAGAATAAAGAAAAAGTATGTTTAAGATACAGAAATATAACCAAAACAATAAGCTTCAATATATTAATACGAACACTCTTTGACAGTGTTGGGGTTTACAAACTTGAAGATATGAATACTATAAAAGACTGATATGATGTGATATGTGTTTCTAACTATGTCGTCTAGGGGTCCTCTTTATACATCAAGTAAACCCTAATGGGTTACAAAATACGGTATAATGATAATGCATATTATTCTTGTTTTATCTCATGCTTTTCATCAATTGCTAGTATTATCGATACTAAGGACTAACATGTAGCTAACTATACTGGCAGTACTAATAAAGTACTACCAGTACTAACTAACATAACTAACCGTACTAACTACTTAGTCTATTTTCTTCAATTCTTAGTAGCAGCATCAATTCTGAACCAGTAGTAGTAAATTAGCACCAGCAGTAGTAACTCATAATTCCCAATAATCCTCCCTTAAACTTGATATGTACTTGTCAATCATCAAGTTTCTACACTGTAAGCTCCATAAACACCAGGAGGATGTATCCAAACACTTTACTACTCTTCAACCAATGATTTGATGAACTTGATAAGCTCAAAAGCCATAGTACTTTCTTCTTCAGCTTTCTAACAGCAGTTCAGCATCTTCTAGGCAATTCCTTGCTTAGAGGGTTACTTCTTTCCAATAGCATATTAATTCCCAGTGTTGTACCCATCCTAAATCAGAAGTGTGAACTCCACAACTTTCATACAATTTCCATCTTAACAATTTCTAATCCAGTTGATTCATCCATAGTTTATCTTTTTCATCTGGTCAATAGATCTTAGATCTACCCAAAACAACAACAATCAGTCCTTCAAGTGGATGATCTTGAAACCTTTCCTAAAACTAACCTGTTATAAGATTCATTCAAGTCTTTCCTGGGGTAGTCTTCTTAGAAGGGCTTGTGTATCTCCATGAGAGCTTGAACTTCCATCAGCTCTAGTTAATTTGTAAACATACATGTCTTTTTCTTCCATCTTTCCCAGCAACTGATATTCCCAATTCACAATAGCAAATTTTCTGGATAGTGGCTCATAGTCCACTTCACTATCATCATCAAAAATTATCTTTAAACTTAACCTAAGTTCTTTTTTCTCTTTCTCATATTCTGCTGCTTCTTCTTTTGTAACATCCTTTCCAGATTTCATCACTTTTGGTTTCTTGGGTGACTTCTGTGCTGCATATGATCCTGCAACTCTTTTCAATCTTTTACCTGGATTCTAAGCTTCTTTCTCTGAATCCATTGGTGTAAAATCTTGAATCCTCTTTTGTTGTGTTTCATACAACCCCTAGATTTCTTTATAAGACTTTCATTTTAGCTGATTGTGTTTGTAACCACCCATGTTCTTTAGATAAGTCATCATAAGATTCCTCAACTGTGTTTTAGTAGGTGGTTTGTTTCTGATTGCCTCAGCTCTTTCAGCTGCTAACTGTTTCTTTCTCTTTTCAATACTCTCATAGCCTTGCTAACCACAGAGTACCCAACAAAAAATCCCTCATCAGCTTTTCCATCAAACTTACCTAGATGATCCTTAGTATTTAAGATGGTAACAGGACACCTAAAAGGTTTCATGAAGTCTATCAATGGTGTTCTTCTAAGAATAAGTTCATAAGGTGTCTTGAAATCAGGCTTAATGACTAAGACCCTATTTAGCACATAGCAAGCAGTATTAACTGCTTTAGCCCAAAAGGTTGTTGGCAACTTAGAGTTAACTAACATAGTTCTTGCAACCTCTATCAGTGTTCTATTTTTCCTCTCAGCAACACCATTCTGCTGAGGAGTCCTAGTAACACTGAATTCCCTCTTAATACCCTTCATTTCATAGAACTGATTCATTACACTATTTTTGAACTCAGTTCCATTGTCACTTCTGATAACTTTTACTTTGTAGTCTAGTTGATTTTCTATTTTAGTTATGAAGGTCTTTAATATCCTACTAGTTTCATCCTTAGTGGCCAAAAAGAATACCCAAGAAAATCTACTAAAGTCATCAGTGACAACTAGGCAATAAGACTTTTTCATTAAACACTTAACATTTATACGACCAAACAGGTCCATATGAAGCATATGTAAGGGTTTGTTGATTGAGTTCACAAGTTTGGCCTTACAGGAGGCTTTGTGTTCCTTTCCTTTCTGATAAGCAACAGAAGAATAGTCATTTTCAAAAATCTTTGAAGGCAACCATCTAACAAGGTTTCCCCTCACAAGTTTGTTCATGTTTTTAAAGTTTATGTAACCAAGCCTCCTATGCCATAAATTAGATTCATCAATTGTGGCCTTAGTAAAGAGGCAAGTTAAACCTTTAGTGGAAACAACACTATTTAGGTCAACACTGTAAATGTTATCCTTTCTTGGAACTCTCAGCAAGACTTGACTTTCATCAAGTAGCTTAAAGTCAGAAGATAAGACTAGACATTAGCGTCAGTAAAAAGAACATTGTTCTTTTTGTCACAAATTTGTGACACACTAAACAGGTTATACTTAAGCTCCTTACAAAAATACACATTATCAAAATCCAATGTTCCTGTTTTGATTTTACCTTTTCCAGAAATCCTACCTTTACCATCTCCAAAGGAAACAAAACCACCATCATAATCTTCATATTCAGTAAGATAGCATTCGTTTCCAATCATGTGCCTAGAGAAACCACTGTCAATAACTCCTTTTTCCTTGTACTCCTTCTGCGGTGGGTTGCCCTGCACATAAAATAAGAGAATTATACTCTTTTGGGGATCCAAGCCATTATAGACTTGGATCTGCCTCGTGCATCAATATAAGAATATTTCTTAAAAGTATTTGATGCACTACTATTTTTGGCTTTCCGAACCCAGCATGCTGAGGCCTTAACAGCATCAGCCCATTTTCCCTTGTTTTCACTTGCTACTACTCTATCCATAGCAATAGTTTCTTTTACCTTGACAGTATTAACCTTTTTATTAAAAATACTATTTTTGTTTTCTGAATACTTGTTAAATGGGCGTGTGACTTGTGAATATCCCTTTTTGTAAGCATTTTGTATTGGTCTAGAATGATTCACAGTTGTTTTTGAGCCAGCATTATTAACTGGACTGACAGCAGTATTAACACTTGCACCAGCAGTATTAATTTTGCTAGACCTGGTTAATACTGCTTCTGGAACAAATCTTTTATTAAGGTGAGGGTGAGTCATTTTATTAGCAAAGTTCTTGTGATTCACCCTACTTGAGTTGTTCCACACTGGTCTTATAACCTTTTTATCACACACATAATGAAGATGCTCAAAACTGCCACAAACAAAACAAGCTTTATTAATCATTTTAAAGTCACTTCCTAGTATTTGGTACATAAGATTGTTACAATTTCTTTGGTTCCCTCTAGGATAGTGTTTGTTTTGTTTAGATGTTTCTACCTTCTCTACTGTTTCCCTAGCAGACTTAACAAATTTTATATTTTCAGTGCCAGGTCTAACAGTTTTAACCTCAACATTAGGTATAAATTCTACCTCACTATCATCATTAGAATTCCAATCCTCAATGACTGGAGGTCTAAAGTTGTTCTTCATAACAATTTTAGGTTTTACTGCCTTACCATTATTTTTTACATCACCAGACTGATGATTTGACTCAACTTTCTTAACATTACTAGGTGTAACAACAGTAATAACATCCATATTCTCACTTTCAACTTTTTCATCTATAAACATTAGATCAGGTTTGGAGGGAATGAAGTTCCCTGTATAAGGTAGGGGAACTGCATGATATCCCTTATCAGATTTGGACTTATTTTACTCCTGATTTTCTAACATCTAAGATGAATTCACAAAACTTTCTACTGCATGAGAAGCTGTAGTAGAAGAAGCTATATTATATCCTAATCTAGTTTTAAACTTGTCACTAACTTGACTTTCCAGCAAATTATTTAAAGATTTAGATGAATTTTGAAACTTCTCTAATGTTAGTTTTAACTCATCTCTCTCTTTTTCTGCTTTTTCCAATTTCTTTTTGTTTTCAACTAAAGCATTATCTCTTAGTTTAACTTCAAGGTTTAAAACATTAATGCTCTCTTCAAACACAGCCTCATTTTTCTTATAGTGAGCTAGTCTAGCTTCTACTGATTCTAACATGCTTTATAAGATACTAAATTAAGTTGAGACTTTTTGTAATTTGAAGACAAACTAGCATAATGTTCTTTGAGAGTAGAATAAGCTTTTACACATGATTTAGAACAAGAATCTACCTCAGAATCTGAACTAGAAGAACTTTCTGAAGATGTATGTGCCATTAATGCATAGTTTGTAGGATGCTCTTCTTCAGCTTGGTAGCTCCAATCATACCCTCCAATTCCATCTTGAGCAACCAAGGCATTTTCAGTGGGAGTTTCCATTGTCACGGTTCTTCTACTATTCTCTCTTCCTCTGTTTTCCTAATTTCTAGGAGCTCTACATTCTCTTGCAAAGTGACCATTTTTATGACAATTGTAGCACTCCACTTTAGACCTATCAAATCCAACTCTTTGACCATTTAAATCTAACTTCCTGCCTGTCTTCTTGATGAATTTCCTAGCTCTAATTGTTAGCATGGCCATTTCCCATTGTAAATCCATTTCTTCTAGGTCATCAGGGTCAATTTGTTCTAGATCCTCACATGCAAGTTGAGGAGAATTAGGTTGACTAGCTAGGAAAGTACAGATCACAACATCACTAAGGTTATCTCTAGATGTAGGATTACTTTGAGTATGAGCAGCACTAACTCCATAAGTAGTGTTATTTGCTTCATTTGTGCTGCTATTTCTGTTGCTGTTAGTGCTGTTGGAGGACACAAAAGCTACATTTTGTAAATTTTGGCTTGTGTTTGATGATCCTGTAAGTTCAGGTTCATATATATTCAAGTTGTTGTAAAAGTCATCCAAATTGATGATATCTATATCCTCTTTGTTCCTCCAGATCAAAGCATGAGTCTTCCATTCAGATGGAAGACTTCTTAACAGTTTTAAGTTCATGTCCTCTTGTGTAATAACTTCGCGTTGAATCTCCAACTAACTAATAAGTTTTTGCAACCTATCAAAAGTTTGATCCATTGTTTCTGAACTTGATCCTACAAAGTTCTTATATTGTTGCTTGAGTAGAGTTCTCTGAACTTTCTTGGATTCCTTGTTTCCTCCATACCTCTTTTCAATGGCTTCCATAAGTAGTTTTACATCTTTATATGAATGAAACTTCAGTTATCAACAGAGTTCCTCTAGTTTTCATCTCATTCCTTCTGTCCTGCTTTTCTTCTGTAGTAGTAGGTTCATATTCCTGCTCAGTTTCTCCAAAATTTCTCTTAAGCACTTTGTTACCATTCAAAATTACTTCTTAGAGGGAGTAATCAGTCATGAAAAAGTATTGTTCTATCCTCATTAACCAAAGATCATATTCCACTAGGTTGAGGATAGGAAGACTTGCAGTCAGAGTTATAGAAGTAGTTCCTGCCTCCATCTTATTACTGAGAAATAGATCTAGTAAATATTATTTGTTTCTTCTTATTCAAAGTTTCACAACAAGCTCTAATACCACTTGTTGATCCCAATGAACAGATCTTAAACTCCTTAGCTTGATGTAAGGTTTAGTATCCTTAGATAAATCCAAAGGTACTAAGACTAAAACTTTGAGTGTATGATATAAACTATGCGGAATCTAGTTTATACCACTAAGAAGAATAAAGAAAAAGTATGTTTGAGACACAGAAATACAACCAAAATAATAAGCTTTAATATATTAATACGAACACTCTTTGATAGTGTTAGGGTTTACAACCTTGAAGCTATGACAATGACTCATTTTAGTACATTGAATTCTATACCCTAGGACCTCCTTTTATACACCAAGGAATCCTACAAGGCTTACAATACTTTCCTAACTTATCAAGGTCTTTTCTATAAACAAACATAATCTTTTAAACAAATAAGTTATACATATCTTCTTTACAAATAACTAATACTTATCTTTGTAAGTATTCTTGTTCTCCAATCCATTCTCTTGTCTTTATCCATCTGATAGTAGAAACTTTTCCAAGCAGTTGTAATCTTTCAGCAGTTTAAACCAGCAGCATTAACTTTTGAACTAGCAGCACTAACTGAGCACAAGCAGTAGTAAGTACTTAGAATATTTTCTTTATTCTTCATCAGCAGTACTAAGTTACACTAGCAGTACTAACTTTATGCTAGCAGTTGTAACTTTACTCTAGCAGTACTGACATATACTAGCAGTACTAACTTTTGTACTAACAGTACTAATATATACTAACAGTAGTAACTAGCAGTAGTAACTTTATACTACCAGTACTAACTACTTAGCATAATTTTCATTAGTATCACCAACAGTACAAAGTATACCTGAGCAGTATTAACTCTAAGAATCATCTTGAAGTCTTTAAATCCCAACAATCCTCCCCTAAACTTGATGTTCATCTTCTGAATCTTCAAGTTTCTTCATTAAAAAGTCTTCATCACTATCAGGAGGATGCATTCAAACACTTCATTGACCCTTTTCCTGCTTTGTCATGAGCTTGAGTAGTTGATAGCACATCTCATTCCAATGATCAGCTTGAAGTTTCTTGTTGAGCATATTTGTGATTGTTATTGGTGTGAGGGGATATCTCTTCTCAACTAACATAAAGACATGTAGATTTCTAAACCTGACAAAGTGCACTCCACACGAGATAAGGTGCGTTCAAGTATTTGGAAATTTTGTCAAACGAACAAATCATCAATTGCGCCGAACAAACCTCGTGTTCAATAATCAACTGAACATTTGTAGTTCATTATCAACTGAACAACTCAAAAGTCAAGTGCAAACCGAAATCTACACGAATCTTTCTGTCAATGCTCGACAACCATATTTTTTATGAAACCGAACAACTCGAACGAACTACGAATCTTTCTTTTGAGAATTCGTACAACTGTGTACCGAACAACTTGGAAATACCGAAACAAACTTGTTTACTTTTAAATAAGAACGAGTGTGAACGAAAGTACTCTCGCAAGCATTCACGGAACGATTTAACAAGTTCACAGAAAAACAAATACTCACATTTTAAATAGCCTTTTTGGTATTTTCTGATTTTCGTGTGACGTTTACGTTTCGGGGGACTTATAACTTAATACTATTGGAATCGTGAGCCTACTTTCGATCTTTGTGGTATATTCAGGTTTTCACCGGAAGATAACGCCTCCCTCCATTCCGCCGCTGATCCTAGTTACATCTCGGTTTTGTTACAAGCTTCTTCTAAACGATGAGAAATAGTCATTTAGGAGGGAAACAGTTTTATTATTGTTTACTTATTTTATGAAATATTACAAGATGGTCCCTGGACTTTAGATACAATTTAAAAAAGGAGGAGAAAAAGTTTCTTTTGTTTTGTAGTAATAAAACTAAAATGTCGAATTTGGCAATACCAAGCCCCCCTGGATTTACCAGACTCAATTTGGCCCATTCATTCTTTTAGTTGCCTTTATTAAACCCGCATTGTTGAAACTGTTTTTCACCGTTGGTTCACCTTAGAACGTTAACATATTCAAAATTTAGTACTCCAAAGTGAACGGTTTTACACAGTGATCCCTACAACTTCAATTCAACAACTGTTAAGCACTTTTCTGGGATTTTCGATTACACCGTTAGTCCGCTTATTGTGTTGTTTAATCACCCGCTAATCAATTTTTTAAGTTGAAAGTGTTAGTACAAACGTTCATCATTTATTTTGCTCATTAATCGTCAACAAAAGCTAAAGTTTCTACAACAACAACAATTTCACAACGATTAATCTGCGGGTTCACGGTTTCTTCTTGATTTTGTAAAAATCACCGTGAAAGATTTAATTCTTTTCTCGGTTAACATTCATAGATTTGTAAATTCACCATGAACATTATGAGTTCAACCAACAACAACAATCACTTCAATCTACAAAAGATCCAAAAATTGATTTCACACATCAATAACGCACTCAAAATGTTTAACTGATTGGAAAGTTTACAATCCGCAATCACAAATTCAAAGTGTTCCTCATCAAGTTTCAATGTTTCATCCACAAGCTTCACAAGTGATTTATCCTCAATCATCAATGATTCATCCACAATCATATCAAATGATTCATCCACAATCATATCAAGTGATTCATCCACAATCATATCAAGTAATTCATCCATAATCATCTCAAGTGGATTCCATCCAACAAGAATGCTCAAGCACAAGCTATTTCTCTACAATCATCAGACAGAATTCCTTTACATAGTTTGATTCAAAGCAACTGTGTCTGCAACCATACTTCTCTTCAACGATGATCCACTTGAATGCTTAACCAAAGCTTTGACATTTATGATTACCATACTTGCTTCAACTTACCCATCATCTAACAATCAACTAGAGACTTTGTCAAATCCAATGCATCAAGTTGCTATGCCAGAACGACAGACTCTGAATTGTGTGGACAATAGTTACAATAGAGTACTGATGATATGGCAAGGTAAGTATATCAACCTCAAAATATTCGTACAACTGCTGAACGTTCAAGCAAAAGATGTTAAAGGACAACTTTCAGAAGCATTAGGTTGATGTTGAAGGAAAGACCAACTTCCAATTTTGGCATTTCAGAGAAAGGAATTGATTTTGGCCCTAGGTGCGTTCACAGTGACAAACTAATGCAATCTTCAGCAGATAGAGGTTGAGGTTTATGATTCAGATGGTGATGACATACCTAATACACAACCAAGTTACATGGGCAATATCTACAATTTATGGTTTTGTTGTTTTCGCTGAGGTAAACAATCATGATATTATGGATATACAACATGATAAATTCAAGCTTGTGCAGGCGATGCAGTCTTTCTGAACCAATTGAGTGTTGACCTTCCTTGTGAACCAATTCAGAGAATGTAATAACTGTGATTGCATTATCATTTCCTTAATCTCTCTGTATGGACTGAATCACAGACAGGCAGGTTGTTCAGAATTTACAACTCCTCTGCACAACAAAGATGCACTGTTATTATCTGTGATTGAACAAATGAAAAGCCAGAGTACTTAATTAACACCAAGATTAATATGGACAATAAAAGTTTCAATGATACTTTAACTGTGGAGATTGAAAGATATAAAGAACAAGTTTGTTGTTTTGAAAGAAGGGATTAATGTTCGATTTAAAAATAAAAGATAACGTTTCAGATTCAGGTGAACTGATCTGTCAGAGATTGATTCATCTTTAAACAAATTCTTTTAGATACATGTAAAAGTGAAAAGAATCTTTAATGATTGCTCAATTACTCTTCTTAAAAATGATTTTAAGAAAGAATAATCTAGAAACATTGATAGAGAAATTACTTTAGAAAAGAAGATAAAACAGCTGAGAAATATTGTTTTTAAAAGAGATCAATCGGTATAAACTGTTCCCATGTTGTACGAAAACCTCGTTTTTCTATGATCATACCACTAAACAAGCTCTAGTTTTCAAAATCCTTCCTTTCTGAGGAAAGGCTCAAGCAGTTAGAACCTAAGCTTTTATGATTAGTAATGTTCATTAAGATTGTTAGTGTTATTGTGATTCCTAACTCTGAAGGACCCTATGTTGTGAAGAGAGTTATTCAAAAAAGATGCTTTTAAAACAAAAGGATCCAATGATGTTAGAAAAAGAAAGTTAATACTACATAGTGATTATTGCTGATCTTAACCCAAATCTTTCTCAAGATTTTGAAAAACAATTCTGTCTATCCACAAACTGAGTTATCTACTGAACAGCCTTTTGGTCTCAAGAATGTAAGAATCTTTAGTTCCTAGTCCCTTCTTGTAGACACACCAAAGGTGGGAGGTTCCAAAAGTACATTTCATAAAAGTTAGCAGGGTTAATACGAGAGTTTGAAGAAATCTTCAAACACCCATCTTGCTGGAATTTGCGGGTTGTCAATGATAAGATCCGACGACCACAGCCATCTGATGGGGCTTGTGGGTGGTTTGAACATACCAAAAGCTTGTTTTAGGGATGAAATAATTCCATTTGTAAAAGCACTGAAGTGACTTATTTCAATACATTCAATTCAATATTTAATTGACATGAACTTTCTGAAGTCCAAATTATCTTTCATCAAATGGACACTGGGCTGTTGGAACAACATCGTTTTATTAGTCCAAACATTTTGAAGTTTAAAATGAGTAAAGTTTATAAATTGAAACGAACTACTCTTGGAACAAGTAATTTGAAAGATATAAGTGAACAATAATTGTGAATTCTGTTTTGTGGTTACATGATTATTGTATGAATGATATGAAAGTGTCTCAAACTTGTAGGACTGATGCTTTCAACCAAAAAGGATTTCATTGAAAAAGAGATTTACGATAAACTATTCAGAAGTTATACCACTCTTGAAAAAAAATTGCATCTCTTTAGAAGTTGATACTCAACTTAATCAAGAAATTTTCCATAGAGACAATTCTGTTTCAAATCAAAAGTCTTCAGAAAAAGTTTTGGTCATTATAGGTCTCAAGAATGAATTAAGGAAACTTAAAAGAAAAAGTGTTATTGCTTGTCGTGAACCTGTGAATAAGCCAAAAGTGATTACCCATGTAGTGCATAAGGTAGACTTGGAACCACTCTCCCCAAAGATTATGAAGAATAGGGACACGGCAATTCGTAGTCTAACATTAGGATCAATAAAGAAAATACTGACACATCCTCTTCGTGATATAGGTTAAACAAGCTTGATGCCTCAAATCCTTTGGATAATGCGTTAGCTTATGCTTGCATGTATACGAAACAGATTCAGGAGTTGTTAGTATATGTTAGTGATACATGTCCTGTCCTCATTGAGTTGTGAGATGTTGGTTGCATTCATACCAATGGAACATAGCTTGGAAATAATTCAACTTTTGCAAAGATAGATAGATATCAGACAATAACATATAATTCAAGTAGATGTTCCACCGGACTCAAACACTAGAGAAAACTCTGTAGTGCCTTCTGTAACTACCCCCAAAAATGTGTCAGCAGCGGAAATATGTCAGGGGAATTTCTTCATAATACAATAGCACAAGAACAATAAAGGAACGACCTCTTAATGTGTGTTTTGATAAAACAGTCTAGTTGATTTCTTGAAATTTTGATATTACTTTGTCCCCATAATTGACATCACAATTGAATAGCTTGAAAATAGCCCAGACGAGGATTTGATCATTTGTATGTAAGTAGAAATCCATGAATGAATCTTGTCAATACTAGGACTCCATAGAACTTCAAGTAACGGTTCAGCGTCTAATTCACATGAGAAAAACATCGCTTGAAAGTGTCAACATTAAAAGTTGGTGAGTTCATAGAGTTTTATAAGTTAAATGTATATGTTAGTATCCAAAGATTTATAAGTACGAAGATAATTTCAATCCTGATAATTAATTCCCATAGAATTGTAAGAGTAAGTGTTAGAACCAATGATTTAAATGTTTATTGCTTCGCCGGCAAGATCAATGAAAAGAGTCCGTAATTATGTAATGTCTATATGTAGTATTGGAACGTGATATCGTTTCACTTTCCAAAATGTATGGGCTCTACTATAACATATACAGTGTACCTCATAATTTATATCTACTGTTGCGCGAGCTCATGACACCTTGAAGCTCGACCATATATTGTATGCAATTTATATGCACTAAATGTGCCGTTTGTAGATGTTCAAACCCATCGATTAAACATCACCAATTTGTTCCGACATGTATGCATTAGTTTGTTTCTGTAAGGTCGTTTAAAACTGTGAGGCTACTCACCCAAAACAGGGATGTCATCCCAGTAGATCTATTTATACACTCGCGCTCCATAACGGTCCTACCTCCTCGGTGACACGGTCAAGGAAATTGACTGTAGTTCATGATAATTTGGGGCAATGGCTGGGTTTATGTTAGTAGGCACATGTAAACAGGAGATTGATACCGAAACACTTGGATGTCCAATAAAAATTAACATGTTGTATTGTAAATAGCTATTGAGGTACTTAAATCCATAAGTTAGAAAAGAGGTGTGGATATAATCAAGTAGCTTGAGTTCGAAATGAGTATGATATACAATTTCGTAAAACATGTATGCCAAATGAGTAGTGTGACAAAAGTATGATTGAACCAGTTTGTATGAATTGCAAAATTCAAGTATGTAAACCAAGTGTGTTTGATTGTTTGTAAAAGATATTGTAAAACGTATATGTAAACTACTAGTTGTATTGAGCTTGTATTCTCACCCCGAGATATGTTAAAGTAAAGGTTTAAAACTAAGGTGAAAGAGGGGCTGTTAAACTTACATTTTTCCCTCAAAAATAAATTCACATTGTTATAAGGTAACCCTCAGTAGTAAGTAACGGTTGTAAACAAGATGTATTCCCCTCGAGGGTGGTTTATAAACATTCAAAAGATTGAAAAGCGAGGTTATGAAACTCACATCGATGATGAAGAACGATTTGCCGAATAGGCATTTAATATGCACAACACGAACGGAAAGACCGGAAAGGCTCGACCGAGAAGTAGTAACTAATCTCAACAGCTAAGTCCCACTAGCCTAGGATAATGCGTTTGGGTTTTCCGATGAATGATTATGTCAACACGACACGTTGATAAAAGATTTAGATTTAAAGTTGTAATAGTTTGGTGGTTGGTTAAATAAATAAATCGAAAGCATACGTACTTCATATGATGAATCATATAGCAGAGTATGTAATATATCCCGTATATACTACATATGAAAAATAAGCAACTATATAACTCGTATGATGAATTATATAATAAGACCAACAATCAAAAGAATAATTTTGAAATATATAATACTTTGCAAATTTTGTTTAAGAAACGTGAGTAAATTATTAAACAAAATGATTCGACCCATTTTAGAAAATCACAACTTAAATAAATAAGAGTTCTTAGCATAAAAGTAAACGTACGTTTTAAAGTTATAAATCATGTACATTATGTTTTTAAAGCTTTTACAAAGGTTATGATGTTAATTCCCAGTTGACAATTATAAAATATAAAATAATATTTTATAATCTAGTATATTGTTTCCTTGACGGTTTGCTAAAATAGTTATCCCATTTGAAAAGTATAGTTTCCGTTTGTTTATCCAGTTACTGGAATATTACAAATTAAAAATCTTAAAATTTATATAACTTAATCATTTTTCAATCTATTCGTGTCGCAATTTACTTGAGTGATCACTATATATAATTAGGCGAGACTAAATAATATGACACATTTATTTAACCATTAACCACCATTTAATCCGGTTTTATATTTATAAAGTCTTATGATTTATTCGATTTATATAAATTAAGACACACCCTTTGTGTATACCTTGTTATACCAAACGCACCCTTGAGGGTTTTCTACTAAACCAAACACCCCTTATGAGGCTGTCATCAAAACCAAACGCTCCCTATGCGTTCTAAAACCCCAAACGCACCCTTTGGCTAGGTCGTTTAACAAAACCAAACACACCCCTAATGCCACTATAAAACCCAACACTCCTTCCCAGCTGTTATAAACAAACACCCCGGATGGGTTATAGAACCTGCAGCCAAACACACCCTTTTGGTGGTGGCTATCATAACAACCAAACGCACCCTTGCAGGCTGTCACAGCCAAACGCACCCGCGTCGGGTGGCTGCCACCCAAAACTAACGCGCCCTAGCGGCGAACAACCAAACCAACCACACCCGCGGCTGTGACAGTCCAAACACACCCACCTTCGGTGATATAAACCCAACCTAAACCAAACCACCCTTCGCTCATCTTTAATACCAAACGCACCCCTCGTGGCTGCTGCTAAATCATGAAAACAAACACCCTTTTCTTGTTTCTATACAAAACCAACGCACCCTCAAGGTGTTGTGAACCCACAAACCAAACGAACACCCCCGGCTGTCCCGCAACCATAACCCGACACAAATGCACCCTCGTCGGGTGGTATAAACCCACAACCAAACACGCCCCTTTCTTGTTGTTACAAACCACCCGCACCTTTGTGGCGTTTATACCCGAACCAAACCCATACCTAGCTGCTGCCCACGAACCAAACGTACCATTGTCGGGTCTGACCCTAACCCGACGCACCCTTTGTGGTGCATAGCAGTGGTGGCGGGGATGGTGGTGCGGAGTCGCGAGTGAGGGAGAGTGATGGTGGGGATCAGATAGATCGGGAGATGGGGAGGATTTTTGGTGTTGGCCGGAAAAGCTCGCCGGAAAACTTTTCCGGCGGCTGTGGTGGTGGTCGCCGGCGGTGAGGGTGGCGGCCGGATAAAGGGAGAGAAGAGTGTGTTGTATAATGTGTGTGTGTGTGTTATAATAGATGGAAAATGAAATGAAAATTATATATATATTAAAGTTTTAAAATAAAATAGAAAATTTATAATAGTATAGGGTGGGTTATGTAATTATTTCACAGGGACCATATGCGTAATTATTGGGAAACTTTTATAATATATTGGTTTGGGACTCATTTGAAAGACTTAACGGACGATTCAAATCTCGAAACTTTCGCCATTGTTTTCCGAATCATTTTTCCGATAAGAATGAGTATTCACTCAACTAATTTTTGTAAACGTTTTATAGAATTTATTTAAAACGTTTATTATTCATTTATATATTTTTCCAATAAACTTTATCCGTAAAACAAATTTTAACTTTAATAATTGCGTTTTTAACATACGTTTTCGATTAACAAGATAATTACTTTATTAAATATTTTTATTTAATAACTTATGATAATTAAATACAAATTTAATTATTTTGGGTCGGTTCGCGTTGTGTTCAAAATTTTAGCGAGGGCATTTCAGTCACCTTCTGACTGTTTCCAGGTCTCGGTCAAAACTGAAAAGTTGCCAGGAATGTCGTTTTACATTAAATTGCTTTAGAGTCCGAGTTGTGAAAACGTGCTTTAGGTGGTCGTTCTTATAAGTCAAGCCAGACACTAAAAGTCAACGATTGAAATAGTTATTCAAAAATTTGAAAATTCTCGGATGTTACAGTACCTACCCCTTAAAGAAATCTCGTCCCGAGATTAAATTTGTGTTATCCGATTATGTGACAAAGGAAAGACTTAGGGTTAAATAAACTTGTCCTAAACAAGACGCTGATAACTTTATTCAGCAAAATTCGATGTTTCTATACTTCTCAATCTACCAAAATGTTGGCTAGGTTTGTCCAGAATATTTAATCCAGCAAAATGGGTATCTCAAAATATATCATTGTTATAGGGAAAGTCTCATTATAGTGAAAACCTCAAGAAAAAGGTGTAGTCGCGTGAGTATGCTTGTAAGAGTTTCTAAATGTCCGAGGACGGAGTCTCGTTTCTACTATCTGTAATGTGCGGTGATTCACATCAACGTGACTTATGTATGTAAGTATCCAACTTACTTGGCCATACTAGGATGTATCGCGACCTAAGTCTTCCTACTAGTGGCCTGAAATGAATAGTCCAACTATCTGTTTCGTCGATAGGTGT
>BQNB010059120.1:0-25515 GCA_026074375.1 Tanacetum coccineum | reverse complement strand
ATCTATGTGGCTTTTCAGGCATAACCATCATGCATATGACTCTTTGAGTTGCTATAAGGCACACCTAGTGGCGAATGGTCGCAGTCAGCCGCATGACATTGATTGTGACGAGACTTTTAGTCTGGTTGTTAAATCAGCCACTATACACACTGAGTATTGCAGTGTGTCACAACTGGCTTATTCATCAGTTAGATGTAAAGAATGCTTTTGTTCATGGTCATTTATCAGAGACAGTTTATTTGCATCAACCTCTTAGGTTTGTGGATCCTCAAAGACCTGTTATGTTTGTCATTTGCAACATTTTTTTTATATGGGCTTAAGCAAGCCCCACGGGCTTGGTTTCAGCTCTTTGCTGGTTATGCTACCTGCGTTAGTTTTCGGCACAGTAAAACTGACCCTTCTTTATTTATATTTCATCGTGGTTGTGACGTTGCTTACTTGCTGCTCTATGTGGATGATATCACGCTTACAACTTCGTCTTCAGCTTTCTTACAACGAGTTATTGCTTCGTTGCATGGTGAGTTTGCTATGACGGACCTTGGTTCGTTAGATTATTTTCTTGGCATTTTTTCTCAGCGGTCATCTACAGGTTTGTTTTTATCATAGTCTACTTATGTCGAGGAAAATCTTGAGCGTGCACATATGCAGAAGTGTAATCCATGCAGGACTCCTGTGAATACTGAGTCCAAATTAGGAGTTGATTGTGATCCTGTCAGTGATCCTACGTTATATCAAAGCTTAGTTGGCGTGCTTTAGTTACTCACAATTTACCCCGCCCGTAACAATTCTTATCATTCTTCACAAGTTTGTCTTACATCATGATTCCCACGAAACCACATTTGGCTAGTTTAAAAAACGTATTTATTCGCTATGTTCGCACCTATTGATCATGGGCCTTCATCATCATGGTCCGTCAACATCCTCAGCTTACTGCTTATATTGGATGCGACTTGGGCTGTAGCCGCAGTTACTGCGTCGAACTCAACTCGGTTTATTATATTATTTCCTTTGGTGACAACTTATTGTCATGTTTCTGCCAATCACGTTTACCTTTCCCGCTCTAGTGCCAAAGAAAATAATATAGAGGTTTATGGCATATTGTGGTAGCTGAGACTGCTTGGGTGCGTAACCTTTTACGTGAGCTTCATGCTCCATTGTTTACCGCCACATTGGTTTATTGTGATAATGTTATGACTATTAAAATTGTCCACTAACACATTCAACAACCAACTACTAAGCATATAGAGATCGCTAACATTTGTTTTGCGATTTTTTTTGGGCTTCTGGACAAATTCGGTACTATCAGTTCCTTCACGTTTTTCAGTATTCTCATATCTTCACCAAAGGCCTTTCAAGTGCTTTATTTCTCGAGTTTCGCTTCAGTTTGAACGTCCGAAAACCTCCCCGCTTCTAACAGCGGGAGTGGATAAAGAGTATTAAGTTATTAGCCCAATATTTTGTTATATTCTTGCTATGTGTTTAGCCCAATTAGTTATCGTCTTATCCAAGATATGTAATCTTTATATGATAGATTAATGATTATAAATGATTCATGGGGTTTTACCAATTCTACTAAAATATAATTGCAAAATACATCCATGTTATAAGTAAAAAGACGAAAGCACCATTTACGTGAGATCCACGTTAGCAGCTATCGGGAAAAAATTTGCGCCCGATATATCTAGTGGAGTAACTGCGTGAACGTGTGCTTGATAGATTTAAACAAGGATGTAAGTGTGAAATTTGAACATATGGTACAACTCTATTATATTGTTCGCAAAATAAATTTTTATTTGTCCTGTGTCTTTAAAGAACTGAATTCCATGCTCACGTATTTTGTTTGGATTCTACTTTCAAGAGAACTAATTGAAGAAAAATGAGGTTGAAGATAAAGTGGTTAAAAGCAAAAATATCTTCATATAAGTTGAAGATGAGGGGCAAATAACAATCGGAGTTAACAATAACATGGACGCCATAACCTAGGACATACACAAACCACAGTGGATATGACCAAACGAAAAATAATAATATGGTGACTAAGTATGTAAAATACGGTAAAAATACATGTCTTCCCGCCGTTTTCATTTTTGTGAAGAAATTAGCCGTGACAAGTGTTTTTTTTTTTTTACTTTTAAGAGTATGGCATAAGTTTATGTTTTGTAATACGTTTAAACCCTGTGAACATTACAAAAGCATTAGTGTGGAAAGTTTTGTGATTTTTTATATTCGTTTCACAACTTATGTAACAAACTAGTAGCAAACATGGGCAACAGGACACACAGCAATTACTTGTAATAATCCTCTGATGAACTGAATCTATTATATTATGCACGTAATGAATCCAATATTAAACTGTCGATATATAGTTAATCGTCCTAAGCACGAGCATCATGCCAGTTGATAATACGGAATATTTAGACACACTTAATACTTTGCCATCTATGGCATGCTTTGAACTGGAACAAACAAATCAGAACAAACAACTTACGTAGAAAAGTAAAGCGTTCCGGAGATGATTATTTTCTTCAACGATTTTTCTTCGTAGAGCGTGTAAAAAAGAGAGCAAGACCAGCAACGAAGTGTTGTGGAACTTATATGCCCCAAAGTGAACGCTGCCTGCTACGTGATGACAGTAGAATACCATGCTACTGCAGAAACTTATCTCATCTCGCATAGAGGTTTCCTTTGAGTCCTACGTTATGCTACTCCAAATGTCAGCTCCTAGCGCTAAAGATTACGATAGCCAACAAGAGCTGCACGCATGCATTTACGATCAGATAAAAAATTTAGTAAGCGTGCAACTCCCAAGTCCCAACTTAATTATTAAAATTAAACTGCTTATCGTTTCACCATGACATAATAAGAGAAGCGGTTTAATTAGCTAGATAAGCAATATTAGTTACCCTCGAAACTGCTTATTTATTGTTTTCAAACATATATGATAAGCATATCATAGTTTTAAGAAGCAATCTCGAACATCCCCATAGACTCTGAGTCTTCTTATAATGAATTTAGCATGGTACAAGATATAAAATTGCCCATAGTTATTTTATTATTTATACTACATATAAATAAATAAAAAAGGAGTACTATTTATAAAACACATCAATTAAAAATTTAAATACTTATTTACAATTTAAACTATTAACTTTTTTCACTTTTACTTACTCCATGCCCATATATATACGTAAAAAATGTATACATGATTTAACGTCACTATACACAATCGCCCCTATGCGCAGATAATCGTCTTGTCATTACAAATATAAAAAAACGATAGAATGAGCAATATATAGCTATGATTTTAAGGAACTGTTGATCACACATAAGCTATGAGTCTTTTATTGATTATATTAGGAGACTTGTATTTCGTATTTATTTATTATGATAATAAAAATTGAGTTTAATATCATAAATGCAAAGTAAATTAAAAATTTATGTTTTGAACTAAAAATTTGAATTTATGTCATAAATGCAGAATATGCATTAATTTTAATTTAATGGTATAGATCATTAAATTTTTAATTTCAATGGACATTTAATAAATTTTTTTATAACGATAAATTTTTTCACACCCTATACTCTCTATCTCACAAATACCTCCAGCGAGGCTTGAACGCACAACTCTTAATAATTATTATTACATATTGTCCGCGTGATGCGACGACAACGAAGATGTGATTAAAATTAGTGGTATTTTTTTTTCTTCCGTTTTCACATCTTTTGTTACATGCGTCTATGCTTCATATGAAGAGAAAATAGTTTTGTTTAGAACTCTCAAAAGAAGGAATGTTAAGTTAGTGTTATGCCTTTATTTGAGTAAGTTAATGTAATCCACCATTGTTTTAAATAATTAATTGCAGTTTAATTTACAAACCTTTCACATTCCTTTTTACTTCATCCAAAAAAAAAAACTGGGGGTAAAAAGTTTACTTCATCAAATTTCCTCTTCTTTTACTCCAACTTCACGGCAATATCGTCGTTTTATGACCAAAATCACAAAGAAACTAAAAATTGCAATAATCTAAAATACGTACACACAAGTTGGCGCATTATATTTTGTCAAAAACTATACACCGTCGCTGCTATGCGCCGGTAATTTTCTAGTTTTTAAAATAATTAGAAAGTTTGTTAGTAAACATTCATTTTGTTTAAAATTCTAGGGTTAAGTACTTAAGTTCATAACTACATGCATAATATGATTTTTCATTCGTAACTTCATATTCATAAAACCACATTATTGCCTCGAAGATTGATACGTTTCATTTGTTGTTGCATGTTGTTATCATGCATGTGATAATCACATTTTTAAATTTTATCCCACTACAACAAATCACAAGATTTTACACACTTATTTTCTTACATCTCCACGCTTAAAAGTGTGTGCAAAAATAAAGTCCACGGTTAAAGAAGCGTGGAGTATTTATGCGTGAAGAAAAAGATACACACTAGAAAGCGTGTACAAAATATCAAAAACTTCACATTAAAAAGCGTGGAGAATTGTTTTAAAAGTACACGCTGAAAAGCGTGGAGAATGGATGAATAAACAATGGATCTAAACGGCACACTAAAAAGCGTTGACAAAATGGAAAACTCATGAAAATTTAAACTCCACTCTAAAAAGCGTGGACAAATTGGCAACTACTCATAAAAAAAATTACATGCTTTTATGAATCTGCAACTAATATAAAATTACATGCTTTTGCTAAATCTGCAACTAGTAATATAGAAGATACAAATCTGTTGATAAAAGACTGCAACTAATATACAAATCTGTTGACAAGTTTAAAACAAGCTCCCATCTTTTTAAGCTAAAGATTGGACTAAAATGACAGAACTTTTGTCTTCAACCAATCAACAAGCTCCAGTCTTTTGTCTTCAAGCTTCAAACATTTGTCTTCATCAAGCTCCTAAACAAGAAGAATGAAAACCAAATATTATTTTTCGTTAAATTGGCAACTTACTCATAAAAAAATTACTGCTTTTATGAATCCTGCAACTAAATAAAATATTACATGCTATTGCTAAATCTGCAACTAGTAATATAGAAGTAACAAATCTTTGAAAAAAGACTTGCAACTATATACAAATCGTTGACAAGTTTAAAACAGCTCCCACTTTTTAAGCTAAAAGATGACGAAAATGACAGAACTTTTGTCTATCAAACCAATCAACAGCTCCATCTTTTGTCTTCAGCTACAAAACATTGTCCTTCATCAAGCTCCTAAACGAAAAAATGAAAAACCAAATATTATTTCGAAATTAAACCTCAAATCACTAAGTCGATATTATATACCAATGCCTAGCAGATTTTAGCAGCTTTAATTTGCACCCAGATGGGTATGCCACCATATCCAGCATGGTATGATGATCAGTTTTTAGCATCCACTACTTGTTTGAACTTGACTTTAGTTAAACACTACCCATTTCAAAAAGTGTGGGTCAGCCAAGCCCAACCTGGCCCATTTCAAGCAGTTTGCCTGACCACAAACCCGACCATCCATATTGACACATGCAATGTGCACATTTCTTGCCTAACTGCTGCAATATTATACATCAAAACTTGCCTTTATCCGGATTCTAACACTTGATGGGTCAACGTTTAACTATAAAAAGTCTTTAATGTGTGGAATACACTTGAATTCACTGGCTTTCTTAACTATTACAGTGGAGGAAAATGTGGTTAACACAGATTAATATTCAAGAATCCTTCAAGTTCCTAGCATTTATAGTAATCTTCATATCAATATACTCCAAGAAACTTACAAAACTAAAATATCCTTTTCAAATCACCAAGCCCTAAAACCACCAAACTGATAACATCTCTCAGGGATATATAAACTAGCAAAAACGAAATTGCAAGACCCTAAAACCACCAAACTTTATAAGTATTTACTTAGGGGGTGTTTGTTTAAGCTTTATAAGTATGCTTATGAGCTTATATGATTTCGGCTTATACTTCATAAGCTCGTCTATTTGGCAAGATCCTCACCTTATTTTTCAGGGGCCTTTGTCTAAGCTAACTTAATGAGCTTACTGGTTCATTTATTTGGGCAGATCCTCGGCTTATTTTTTAGTGGCCTTTGTCTAAGCTAACATAAACACGTGAGGGTTTCCACTCTAATAATACAATAATTATACACATTCATTCTATCATACCTGTATCTTTCAGTAACCAAATGATGGGTGACCCATGACATCGGTAGTCATTGAATCCTCATCCATGAAGGGTGATGGGCTAGAAGAGGGCTGGAAAAAAAAAACATTTTATCTTTCAAACAAGGGACTAAAAAAATATTTACAACAATAAACAATAAACCCCCACCTGTTTGTCACATGTACCAGCAGCAGCAGAAGTAGAAGCAACATTGTATAAACAGTTGTATAGGGTTTTTAACTATTTATGAATGTGGATATATTTCGGGTATGGGGTTGTTTTGTGTGATGCTTGCTTAAGCTAGTAACAAAAACTGGTAAAACGAGTTCAAAGTTGCTAAAACAGTAGTTTAAACAGTTTCAGAGTGAAATTCATTCTAGGATTTTCGATCTTTATGGGGCTATCAATACCACAGTACTTCAACGAATACCATGCCATCAAGGGTTATGCAATAAGAGACTGAAGTTAGATTAAAAGAACAAAGAAGTCTGCTGAGCTAGAATACTTAAAACATAATATTGCTAAAATACTTATCCAACAAACACCAAGGTTATCTCTAATTGCAACCTATACTCATTGTTCACTTTTGGCAGGTTAATTGGACTGAAGAATATATTCTACATAACATACTACAGCAGTTACAAGGCCTTTTCTTTTATTAAGCACATAAAACCGGATGTCTTCCTTCCTATATATATTATCTCATGTTTGAACGGCTTATTCAATATCTCAACCTCAGTCATATATTGGGACAAGCATCTGCATACGCTACAAAGCTTCATTCAAGCTAATGCCACATCCCTCCTACCTATTAAGTTAGTATCCGAATCTTGACTTAACACATGACCAACCAAGTAACCAACTTCCTGCGAGTTTGGAGGAAGTATGGTACTTGAAAAAATTATCATAGTTTCGCACTAATTCCTGAGAATTCTGTATAACCACTATCTACCCATCCGAAAACGCAGGACTAGTGCAAATTATCACCACAAACAAGGTCTTTGTAAATTCAACTAGTAGTAGCATCACAGCTTTGCTTATTCCTAATACACATCTACAAACCACAAACTAGTACATAACCCTTCTCGTTTCAATGGCACTATATGCACTCGCCTTGGCTCAATTATACCCCCAACAAAAATTAACAAATCACCACTTTCTACCAACTGTAAACACAATCACATCCTTTAACTACTCTATACAGCAAACACATGAAACTCAGTCAAGCATTTCTTCAAACACCTTACCTACTAAATTAAATGTATACAATATGCATTCACCTTACTAAATAACTAAAAACTTGTTTTACATTATCACTATCCGAATAGAATTGGACAGCTGAATAATATTTACACCTTCGATGACCGTTCCGTTCACCACCCGACGTCACGCGCCGTAACAAACCACCATGACTCTGTAACAAACCACCCTCACGCGCCGTAACAAACCAATGATTATAAAGTGTTTGTGATTTTGATTTTGATTATAAAGTTTTGAATCGGATAGTGTTTGTGATTTTGATTTTGATTATAAAGTTCTGAATCGAGCAGATAGTGTTTATAGAATTGGATAATTAATTGGGGAAAAAGTGTTGAAGATGTGAATGAGGAAAAAGTGACACGTATGTAGATAATATTGTCCACGCCTTTTAGCGTGAACTTTTGTTCTTTTTTTTTTATATATATATGGAAAATATTGTCCACGTCTTTTAGCGTGAATTAATATTATGTACACACGTATTGGTGTGGTAATTTTATACACGCCTATGACCGTGGAAACATTGTTCACACTTCTTAAACCGTGACAAAATAAGCGTGAAGATTGTCACTATTTGTTGTAGTGTCCAAAAACAAGTTTACGTCTCCTATAATTAAATGTTGTGTATTCAGAAACATCTATCTATGATTGGGAACTAAAACATATTAACACAAATACATCAAAAGTGATGGGCCAATTTTGTCTTAGTCCGTTAGTCGTAATAATATTTCTAACTTAAAACTTTGTAATCCAAGCCACAGTATTCCTTAATGTAGAAAGAAGTAAATGATATATATCTTTTTTTTTTCAATTAAGAACTGCATTTAACAAAATATAATGAACCTTATAATCTATATTTGTTGATGAGTTTCCACTCGATCATCACCTTTTAAAATTAAATGAGAAAATAAAAATGAATTTAACGTGATTAATACGCTGAAAATAATTTCCTTTTTTAATTAGAAAATGCATTTAATAACAATTAATTAACCTCATTGGACCTTATAATCATATTGGAATAAATGTGATTTTAATCTAATTCACTCAAATTTCTATTTGCTTGGACTTAAAAGACGTCAGCATCCGTTAGCAAATCCATTTATAAATTACCAGGCAAGTAACATGTTACACCCTTTGACATCAATAACTTTGTTGCAGTATATTTTACAAGAAAACCATTAAAATAATTTAGATATCAAATTTGATATACTATCTGTTAAGACTATTATAAGAAAGACAAACGAAAAATGAGCAGTAGAAAAGTTTATGAAAATTGTGCGAACAACTGGAATTCAATTCCATTGCTAGATCGAACACTTTCCTGCAACCTAAGGAATTTCGAAATAAATGGAAACAAACATGTTGGCTTGTATTCCTGATACATACAATACTCCAAAGATTATGAGCTGTACTTGCAGTGTATCAATGGCTACAGGTTTGTTCTATTTTGGCCTACGGGACACAACAGCAACATATGCCACCAATTTCCTTAATCTCATTCCTATTACGACATTCATCTTCTCCACTCTTCTAAGGATCGAGAAACTGGAGTTGCACACCACATACGGTAGATTGAAGACCACGGGTGCACTGTTATGCCTGGCTGGAGCACTTGTTGTCACTCTCTACAAGGGCAAACTTCTCATTTCACCTCGTCACCATCACCATCAATTGCAACCTACTGAAATCGTGAATAATACGACTAAATCAAATTGGTCACGAGGAACTTTATTTCTCATCGGCAGCATTTTATCCTTCAGTATATGGTTTATCTTGCAGGTATGCATGAGATCAATCACACGTACAATTTAACATTTTAATTAGGTTATCTTTATATTGTCACATGTGTATGTAACATTTGAACGTATCAATTACTTAGGTAAAGCTGAACAAAGTATTTCCGTACAAGTATTCTTGTACAACATCGGTATGCATTATCGCATCAATACAACAATTGATCATAGGCTTATGCATTGATCGATCAAAGAGTTCTTGGAAATTAGGTTGGAATCTGCAGCTGATTACCATTGTGTACTCGGTACAATATACTTAATATGTTCAGCTATGTATTTAATATATGAACACGTATGACAACGGTTAACTGGTGTTAGTTTTGCACGCATGCATGCAGGGGGCATTGGCAACGGCTGCAACTTTCTGCTTGATCTCGTGGGCGGTTGAGAAAAAGGGTCCGACCTATCCGTCCATGTTCAATCCCTTGTCTGTGATTTTTGTGGCTATAACCGAAGCTCTTTTTCTGGGACAAGACTTGAGTGTCGGAAGGTATGTTGGATCCGTCTTTTGGTTTTAACTTTTATTCATGATTTTTAATTAATACGTGCGAATGTATATATGGTGATGGCAGTTTGTTAGGGATGAGTGTGATCGTAGCGGGTTTGTACTTGTTTTTATGGGGAAAGAACATGGAAATTAGAAGAAGAAGCAGCTGCTTGGGTCTGGATGATGAACAAAAGGAGGCTGTGAATTTGCAATCGAAAGGAACGGTGGTACCAACTCCAACTCATATTGATATGACAAAGATATGATGCTAAACGATCATTTTAATGTGGATCATCAAAGAAAATTCTGTGAGATTCATTTATAAAAGATTTTAGATATGATGAAGTTGGAAATGTAATTTTATCATCATCTCAAATACACATTTTGAAATAAAAATATGAAGAAAAAAAAAGTAATTTGGAAAAGTTTGAATGTTTTTTGAGTAGTGCTTAAACCAAATGATAAAAAAGTGAAAATTAATAATATGAAGTTTATTATATCTTGATTTTTTCTATTAAAACAAATTGTATTCTCCAAAACAAAGGATATTTTTGTCACTAAACTTTTTATATTTTTTGTTTTTTTAACTTTTCTTATGTTTTATTCCAAATGTGATATAAAAATTTTATAGACAGAAACATAATATACTTTTAACTCTTCATTTCATTTTTTTTTACTTCCGTTCCTTCCAAAAACTAAAGAATAAGACACTTTCACTCCTTCATTCTTAAAAATACATTTAAGAACATAATGTATATTGTTATAAAATAATGAACAAGAACACAAGAACGAGAGATGAAGGAAGAATTGATGATTGATAGTCCCAGGAGTTAAAATAAGGTACAAAAACACGGTGTGAACCCACCACCCAGTACCACCCCCTCCTCGCCCCAAAACTACACACGAGAACACCGTTGCATATACACAATCCCAACCAAATATTACACCACAAAACACAGCACCACCTTGTAATAAATTCAACTTTTATTATACGCGATAGACCGCTTCATAAAAACTTCATCAAGAAAAACCCAATGAGATAAAAACTTGATGAAGGAAAAGAGTGCATATTTAGTGCGCAAAAATTTTCCTCCTCACTTTTAATGTATATTATACAAGCCAAAAATCCCCAATCAATCATCAAAATGATTGCTCAATAATACTTTTGTTGACAACCAACTTTGTAATAAGTCCACCAAATTTTTGATGTTAAACAAGAAGTCTCGCATAACGCCAAAATATATGTGTAGCTTGCCAACCCAATATCAAAAGAAATGGTTGGAAAGTATACAAAACCATGTACAAATATTAAAAGAGAAAAATAAACTCTTCATGACGCATATTAATTGCAGAATTGACAATAAAACCTCAATTGCACTTATTTATGGTACTTGAGGACAACTCATTTCTTAGAGACATGTGCAAAAACAATTAATACATCCAAAATGATTTTGATCCATATAAGGATTCATTCAATTTGATCAAATAAAGTTATTGAGAACTTTATTAAAAAAATGTTTTCTAGAGTTGAAATTGTGATCCATGCTTGAGGCATTTACATATCCTTCGTAGAATATGAGAGCTCTAATAAACCCCATTTTAGGGAAAAATAAATACTTCTATATAGCTTATCTCATAAAATATCAATAAGATATTTACATCTACCTCGAGACAATATGTCTCTTAATAATCAGCTTATTGTTTTGTAAATTTATTTATTTCACAATTCAAGTATTTAGAGCACATAACTTTAGAGCTCTTATTTCGGTTTCACAAAAAAAAAAACAATGTATATTCAATAGCTTTTACACATTGACGTGTATGAACTTTACTTTTCAATACTTTTAGTATTTGCAAGATACTAAGTCTTTTTATGTTGGCCAAACATTTCATTGAGCGCATATTTGGATATTAGTTGATTTCGATCCTCATCATGCATAATAGCAAGCAATATATTGTATGTAGACAAATTTATCGACGTCATTTTGTTTCGATTCCATATTATTTTTAGACATGATAGAATTTATTGAGATCTCATTAGCTATCTGAGGTTCTTTAGAACTTTCATGTCTAGTGTCTCTTTATGAGACTATCATGGGGTCTTTTATACCTCGAACAACCATCTTGTTTTCATGCTTCATATTTTTCATCGAGGATTTTATTTGGAATCGATTTATCTACCATGCTTGAGGCATGTCATAATAAAATAGTGTCCTTGAGGAACAACTTATAATCAGAGCATGAGTAGCTGAAATTTTGTTTTTGACCAATGTTTATGTATGGCTATTATATTATCCATATCCATTATTAGATTATCCATAAAATTTCTTTCGAGGATCAATAGAATATGATAATTCATTCTGAATATTCAGCTACTTTTCTCCTCCTGAAGGAATTATCCTTCTTCTAAATCTCGTATATGTGCATTTTGGTAGAGTAATTTGGACAAAAAAATAGGATATGTTTGGTTTAAAACCAAAACCAATTTTAAAAAGGAGGATTTATAATATCATATTGGCATGATGCTAATTTTTTATAGTTGTGCATATTATAATATGACCCCATACAACAACACAAGTTTATCTCTTATTTTTATTTAATAATTTAGAAGTAATTCATCGCATATTCATGATGAAATACTTACTCTGGAATGTTAGGCTCGCATTGAGCTATTAATCATGCAAACTCGAGGTTGCAATTTAATGACCATTTAAACGATGCATCGATTTTAAACTCTAAATGGTTCATACAATGGATTTGTATGCCTACATATATCCACTTGTTTTCTTTCCAGAAAATTTAAGAATTGAGTCCCCATTCTAGTTGATAGATTAATAATCAACTTCTTTTGAGAGATAACAACATTAGATTGAAGAATCTTATTCTTCTATAGTTTTCGCATCATTAATGACTCAGGATGGTGTAACCGGTCATGCCAAAAATATTATAATTATTGCTCATAAACTTATGTTATGGCTAGTGATTATCTTGCACTAATATATGTATAATGCATGTCTAGGAAGATACAAAAGAATATAATGCATCCTTAATTTTAAACTTCATTCCTCATGATAATATTTGTATTTTCTTTTACGGAGAAAAATGTGTTAGCATAGATTCATACATCTATGAATATAGCCTGTAATATCTTTGACACACTTGTATTTTACATACATCACATTGCATTTTTGCATAAATAGCATTTTTGTTTCCCCTTTCTTATTTTATTTTGCCACTACTAGTGGTTTGTCATTGTCATACTACCTCGACTATATCCTTTACCGTGATAAATGATCTTTAAATATTTATCATTACATTATCACATTCACATGAGGGAATGAGGATCTTATATTTATCATTTTATCACATTCGATTGAGGGAATAAAGATATTTATGTTGATCATTACATCACATTCACATGACGGAATGGAGATCATTTCATCTTTTATCTTGCAACTTGAGGTTGCCAACCAGTATATTTGAATAAACACGATCATCGTTATTGTTGTCACATTCAGTTGAGTGTATAGAGAAAATTTAGTAAATGGGTTTATCGTGTTTATTCAAATGCCCATTCCTTTGTTAAGAAGAAAAAACTTATATCAAAGCATCGTTCTCGATATATGAACATATTCAAGGCATTAACCATCTCATCGAATATTTTCTTTTTATCATTCAGATGTAAATCTCAATATCGCGAAAATGTGCTCGCATTTACAAGAATTTCTTGCTTTTGAGGGTCAAATCTTTCTTTTAGATTTTGACATACATTTAACGAATCTTTCATCGTTAGATATTCTCTTTTAATCCAGATCTAACACTGAAATTGTGAGATCGAACTCGTTTATGTTTTTTTTCATGCAACTTGAGGCGCATACAATCATAGCGAGCTTTTGGGATAATTACTTGCTTTTGTGCGGTAATCTACCCTTTTGGATTCTATCATGATTTAACGAATCTTTCATCGTTAAGTAATCCTTTTTGAGGTCATCATGAAAAAGAAGATGAGGGAATACCACTATTGTGGCACACTTTTGTAAAGAGTTCTTATTTTTAGTTTTGATTGATTATCCCAAATATTTTTGTAGTTAGATGGAACTCAACATCAAGAGTCCAAGAGAGGGTTTCGTTCCGATTATGTCAAGATCAACAAACCAAATCTTTTTGTGTAAGATTTAATTTTAACATTCTACATTAAAATTGGACAAAAGCATCATTTAGCAAGATTGCAATATATCACCATATAAGTATTTTTTTCTTCAAATATCACAAACATTTTAATGAATCTTATTAATAGATTATACACCACTTAGTCTTACAAAAATCAATTTCAAATTTATGTAATTTTAAAGCGTTGTGTTTTACGCCATTAACATTTTTATTGAAGACTAATCATAAATTAATATGACTACAAATGCAACGTATATTAAACACATACTTTCGAATTTTCAAGAACACTTATATAACAAAGATTTTTAGATAGATAGAAAAAATATTCTATACTACACATCTAAACACAAAAAAAATTGATGCTTCACTATTCCATTAAAGGTAACCTGTCTAATCTTGATTATATTATAATGTTGATATATGTTATTAGTAGTGTTCATGCCTCTTTTTTCTTCTTAACATCAATAACCAAATTCAATAATCAGAATAAAATGATTAGAAACTTCATTTTATAAAGAAATACAAGTACAAACACAATTTGATTCCTAAAAAAAACAAAAGACATGCAATAAAATTAAGAGTGTAATTATAGAAAATATCATGCAAATATCATGACATTAGTATGCAAAATAATCTTAGCCAATATCATGAAGAAAACATGCTGAAATCATGAATTTAGAAAATTAGTATATGACTTAAATTTTATATCGACATGATTAAACAATAAATAGAATAACATAACAGGAGGTTATGTTTTTATTCTATTAGAATAATATGGTCACTACGGAGGAGTAATTGGCCCACAAATATCTCTTTCAATTCTTTCTAGAAACGAACGAGATTATTTTTCAAGTTTATTGATTGAGGACCTAGTTATCATTTTTCTTAGAGAGCATACTCCACATGATAAATCTTTTGATAATAGGATCTTGAGATCCTTTAGTGGATGCCTAGTTGAGCTCTCAATTATTCTTCTCCTCATAATATCACAACGTAAAAAAACGGTCAATGCCAAAGGGTATAATTTTTTGGGATTTACGCCATTTCGGGTTAGCAACCATATTTGTTGATGTTGATTTGATTATGTAAAATACAATCTAGAAGACTGATCCTTCATTCTTTCCATCTATAGACTTTTTTTCATTGTCTACTTGATGTTAATTTGGAGGTAATAATTTTTTTTTGTGTCATGGTTTTAATAGATGATAACCATAGTTTTATATCTTTTAAAAATTTAGCTGTTTTCTCTGGATCTTCTGTTTACTATCGCAACATCATTGATTATCTGGACTATGTACAAATTTGGGGTTTTGGGGATCTCAAAATAGGTGTGACGTTATTCTATTTAGTCTCACTGTTTTTTTTGTTGTTTGTCACTTAGGTCGCGCCACGTAGGTTCGCCTTCGGTGTCTTCATTGTTGAGGTGGTGTGCCGTTTTCAATTGATTAGGATTTGTGTCCTAATTTCCCGATAGGGGTGACTTTGTAGGCAAAAGTTTAGGGGTGGATTCTGGTGGAGGGTAGGTTATCGGTTGTGTTATCGTTGGGTTGTGGAGTTGTATATTGGTTCGTCCTTGGGCATCTGGTTTTTTTAATTGTTGGGTATGGGTAGTGGTGGGTGTACTTGGTTGGGGGTGGGGGGGGGACTAGGGCCAGGCCGGTGGCAATATGTATGATTTTTGTTTGGGTGTAGGGGGGGTGGTGGGGGGGGGGGGGGGGGGGGGGCGGTGGAGAGGGGGGGAGGGGGGGCGAGGGGGGTGGGGGAGGGTGGGGTGAGGGAGGGGTGCGGGGGAGGGGGTGGGGGGGGGGGGTGGGGCTGGGCACGGGGGGGTTGGGGGGGGAATGAGGGGGGGTGGGTGTGGGGGTGGTTTTGGGGGTGGGGAGGTGGGAGTTTTGTGGTGGTGGGGGGGGAGGGGGGGGGGGGTGGGGGCGGGTTGCGGCGGTGGCGGTGGTGGGGGGGTGCGTGGGGTGGGCGGGGTGGGGGGGTGGACGGGGGAGGGGGGGGACGGGGGGGTGGGGGGTGGGGGGGGCGGTAGGGTGTGGGGTGGC
Source organism: Tanacetum coccineum (assembly GCA_026074375.1). Taxonomy (NCBI): domain Eukaryota; kingdom Viridiplantae; phylum Streptophyta; class Magnoliopsida; order Asterales; family Asteraceae; genus Tanacetum; species Tanacetum coccineum. The sequence continues at coordinate 9,603 of BQNB010059120.1, read as the reverse complement.
GTGTGTGGTGGTTGGGGTGGGGCGGGTGGGAGCGGAGCGAGGGGGGGGGGTGGGTGGGTGGGGATTGGGGGAGGGTAGTGAGTGAGGGGTGTGGGGAGGTGGGGGGTGGGGGTCGTAGCGGGGGGGGGGGGTGGGGGGTGGTTAGGGGGGGGGGGGGGGTTGGGGGGGGTGGGGAGTGGGGGGGGGGGGGGGGGTGGGCGGGACGGTGGGGAGGGGGGTGTGGGGGGTTGAGGGGGGGCGGGGGGGGGGTTGAGGGGGTTCTGGGGGGGGGGGGGGGTTTGTGGGTGTGAGGAGGAGGGCGTATGGGGGTGGGGAGTTGGGGAGGGGTGTGGGACGGGGCGGGTATTTGGGGTGGGGGGGGGCGCGTGGAGGGGGGGGGGCGGGGTTGGGTGTTTGGGGGGGGTGGGGGTGCGGCGGGGGGGGTGGTGTGTCGGGGTGATGAGGGTGCGATGGGGGGGGGGTCAGTGGTCTGGAGGGGGGGAGGGGGGCAGTGGGGGATGATGGTGGTGGTGGGGGGGGGGGGGTGGGGTAGGGGGGGGGGGGGGATGGTGGGGGGGGGTGGGGTGGAGGGGAGTGGGTGTGGGGGGTTGGGGGGTGGTGGAGGCGTGGGGGTGAGGGTGGGGGCGTGGGGGGGCTTAGGGGGTGGGGGGGGGGGGTGTGGGAGGGGTGGATATGGGTGTGAGTGGGGGGGGTGGGGGGGTGGGGGGTAGGGGGTGGGGGGTGGGGGAGGGTGATGGTGGGTGGGAGGGGGGTTGGTAGGGTGGGGGTCTAGGGTGTGGGGTGAGGTGGGGGGGGGGGGGCGGAAGGCAGGGGGGGTCGTGTGGTGGGGTGGGGGGAGGGAGGGTGGTTGGTGCGGCGTGGGGTGGTGAGTGGGGGTGGTGTGGGTGGGGGGGTGGGGGGCGCGGGGTTGGGGGGGGTAGGGGTGGAGGGTGGGAGTGGGGAGGGCGGGGGGGGGGGGGTTTTTTTTAGGATGGGGGGGTGTGGGGGGGTCGGGGGAGGTGGGTGGGCGGGTGGGGGGGGGGGGGTTGTGGTGTGTGGGGGGGGTTTTTTGGGTTCAGTTGGTGTAGGTTGTTTATTTTTGAGTTTTTCTTGGGGTCGTTGTTGGGGTGTTTTTGTGGTTTTTTGTGTTTGATTTTTTTTGTATTGTGTTTGTTATTTGTGTTTATGGTGGTTTTTTTTGTGTTGGTTTGTTCGGGTTGTTTTTTTTTTATTTTTAGTTTTTTTTTTGTTTGTGATTGTTTTGGGTAATGTTGTTGCGTGTTATTTTGGGGTGTGTTTTGGTTTTTGTGTTGAGTCTTAATTCTATGGTTTTTTTGACCTGTTGGTCTTTTTTTTTTTTGTTTGTTTGTTGTTTTTTAGGGGGGTGTTTGTGGGTTTGTGTTGGGTGATTTTGTAGGTTTGTTTTTGTTGGTTGGAGCTGTTTTGTGTGTGAGTTTCTTTTTTTGTTTTTCTTGTTTGCTGTGTTTTGGTTGTGTTTGTTTTTTGGGGTGTGTTTGGCTGTTTTGTGTTTTGTGGTTTTTTTTGTTGTTTGTTTTTTTTTTTGGTTTATATTTTTGCTGTTGTTTTGGGTTGTATTTTTTTTTTTTTTTGTTTTGTAGTTTTGGGAGTCTTTTGGTTTTTTTTGTGTTTTCGGTTGGGTTTTTTGGGGATGTGTCTTTTGTGTGTGGTTTTTTTTTTTGTTTTTTGCTTTTTTTTTTTTTTATTGGTTTTGGTTGTTTTTATTTTTTTGTTTTTTTATGTTTTTTTTGTTTTTTTTTTTTTTTATTTTTTTTTTATTTTTCTTTTTTTGTTTTTATGTGTGTTTTTTTGATTTGTGTTTCGATTTTTTGGTTTTTGTTTGTGTTGTTTTTTTTTTTGGTTTTTTTACTGTTTTTTGTTGGTTGTGGGTTTTTTTTTTTTTGTTTTGTGTTTTGTTGTTTGGTTTTTTTTGTGGTGTTCTTTTTATTGTGTGTTTGTTTTTTTGGTTTGTTTTTTTTTTTGTGTTGTGGTTTGGTTTTTTTTTTTTTTGTTCTTGTGTTGTTTTTCTTTTTTTTTGGGTTTTTTTTTTGTTTTGTTTTTTTTGTGTTATTTGGGGGTGGGTGGTGTCTTTTTTTATGGGTATTTTTTTTTGTTTGTTGGTCGTTTTTGTTGGTTGTGTTTTTGTGATGTGTGTGTGTTTTTTTTATGTTTTTTTTTTTTGGGGGGGATTTGATGTTTGTTTTTTGGTTGTGTTTTTTGTGGTTTTTAGGGGTATGTTGTTATAGTGTTGTTTTTTTGTATTCATTTTGTCTGTGTGTGGTTAGGTATTTTGTTAGTTGTTTTGTTATTTAGTGTTTTGGTTTTTTAGTGGTTTGATTTTGAATGGGGTTTTTTGTTGTGGGTGTTGTTTTGGTTTTTTCTGTTGTATGTTGTGTTGTGGTTGTGATTTGGTTATTTTTTATTTTTTGGTTGTTTTTTTTTTTTAATTTTTATTATTTTTTGTATTTTTGTTATTTTTGTTTTTTTTGTTTTTTTTTATTTTTTTTTTTTTTTTTTTGTATCTTTTGTATGTTTTTGCTACTTTTTTCATTTTATTAATGTTTTTTTTTTTCGCGTTTATTATTGTTTTTTGGTTTTTTTGTTGGTTTTTTGTTTTTTTTGTTTTTTTCTTCTTTTGTGTTTTTTTTCTTTTTTTGTTATTTTTTTTTTTTTTTTTTTTTCTCTATTTTATTTATTATTTTTTTTTTTTTAATTTTTATTTTTTTATTTTTTTTTTGTTTATTGTTTATTATTTTTTTTTTTTAGTTTCTTTTTTTTATTTTATTTTTTTTTTTATTTTTTATTTTATTTTTTTTTTTTTTTTTTTTTTTTATAACTTTTTTTTTTTATTTGTTTTGTTTATTTTAGTCTTTTTATATTTTTTTATTTTTAGTTTTTTTTTTAGATTTTATTTTTTTTTTTTTTTTTTTATTTTTCTTTTTTTTTTTTCTTATGTATTGATTTTTTATTCTTCTTTATTTTTTTATTTTTTTTTTTTTTTTTAGTTTTTTTTTTTTTCTTGTTCATTTTTCTTTATTTTTTTTTATTTTTTTTTTTTATTTTTTTTTTTTTTTTATTTTTTTTTTTTTGTGTTATTTATTGTTTTTTTTTTTTTTTTTTTTTTTTATTTCTTTATTTGTTTTTATTTTTTTTTACTTTTCTTTTATTTCTTAGTTTTTATTTGTTTTTTTTTTTTTTTTTTTATTTTTTTTTTTTAATTTCTTATTTTTTTTATTATTTATTTTTATTTTTTTTTTTTTTTTTTTTTTGTTTTTAGTCACACAAACGGGGATGTGTTTTTGGAGCTGGCTAGGTCACATTTACTTTAAAAAAACGTTGGCCAAAAAAGTGTTAATAAGTGTGACTCCATATGCTTTTTAAAATCAAGTAAATGTGTAATTTTTATGTGATATTTTCATCCAATGGTCACATGAATTGAATGTTTGTGTGGACTTTTTGTAATATTAGTATAGTTTTTTTTTTAATTTAGTCACATACCAAGTTAAAAACAAAAGTGGCCAGAAGTGTTAATTAAGTGTGACCTATGTTGATTAAAGTCACGTGAATGTGTATTTGTAGTGACTATCTGTTCATCCAATGGTACATGAATTTTAAGTTTGTAAAGGTTTGTAATATTTAGTCACCAAGCGTGTTTTTTTAATTTAGATCACATACAAGTTACAAAATGTGGCCAAAGTATTAATAAGTTTGACCATATGTTTTTAAAGTAAGTAATGTGTATTTTGTGTTGGGAAATATTGTTCATACAATGGCCACATGATTTCTTGTTTTGTGTGGCGTTTTGTAATATTTAGTCAAAACTAAAAAATAAGGAATATGAGTGGGGAAATCGAACCCCGGCCTCTCGCCATGCAATGCGAATGCGCTCTACCATATGAGCTACCTCCTGTTTGGCATTGCAATCAAGGTGACAAATGTAATATAAAAAAAAAAAAAAACTCGGAAGTATTAACTTTATAACTTGTTTTAATTTTATAACAGATAATATATCAGCATGTATTAAATCTATTCTTCAAACAATATTTAAGGTATGCCTTCGGCTAGCACTAACCTTCAATGCTGAACAGTAGTGAATAAATCCAAGCAGTTTTTAACCAATATGCATTATATTTTCTAAGACATTCTTGGTAAATATACTCTTACTAGGACGAAAATTAGATAAGTACCAAACCTTGCTAACTTTTGAAAATAAATAAAAATCACTAAACTTATTGTGCTAGATTAATTACTTTCTTCATGAAAAATAAAAATAAAATCAAAACTCAAGCATTCATAGAAAAAGCAAATACGGATCTTCATACCAATTGTCGTTTACAGTGTGCAAAAGTAAATACTTCAGGTGCTGCAGAAATAGCATACTTCAGAAAAGATAGCTGTCCCTTGGTGTTTCTCCAAAAATTGCCACAAACAGCAGCGAGCGGAAAGGGATCCTGCATTGTCGTGTAGTATATTAATACAATATAAGCTTCAATGGTACATTAACAGCTTCAGGTTATGAAGTAAGACATGTGATGCATGCCTGTAACAAGAAATCAGCAGAGAAAATGTTGTTTCGTCCTGGATGTAGAAACCCTTGTGATCAAGGTTCTCAATTACAGTTGGCCAGCAAATTCTAGGAGCCTATAATTTTCATATTAGTGTTAGTAATATCTTTGTTAAATTTCCTATCTTCATCAGAATATATTACCTGCAGAAACATGAAGTGATCAGTATTTACTAAAATGGGCTAATTCCAATAATCACTTAATTTACACCTAATCCAAACAATGTAGTTGATAATTAGGCTTATTTCGTAAACTGCTCCACTGATAAACATATATCAACTAATTGAGCAAATACAACGAGATAGCAGTTAATGTAAGATTTATAAGTAAAACATATCAAGCTAGTAAGTTCTTTGAACACAAGCTTGCTAACATCACGAATGGCAGCCAACATCGCAAGATGGGCACCAACATGACCGGTGTTTGATGCATTTTCATATAAACCTTTAAAGACCTATGACAAGGTTGGAAACTGTCATACATGCACATCCTCAGATCTTATAATATTGAGAAACAAGCGTTCAAAACCCAGTTTGTACCCATGAACCCAGTTCAAAGGATGCAATTTCACTTTTACCGTTCTTGCAAGCACGGCGCTTCCATTGAACGATGATGTTTGAGACAATACATTACCTTCTTCTGTATAAGAGCATTCAACTCAGTCGCTGCATTCTTGTCACCTTCAGAGAATGCACAAAGTGCTGCTCTGGCTTGGACACGTGCTGTTTTGGGACCTTGATGAATATTATTCTCAAACAACTCTGATAAAATTCCAGAAGCCACAAGTTGCCTTTTAGAACTCGGGTGCTTTAACAACACCTGTAGCACTTCCAGACATTGTGTAACTTTTTCCCAAAATTTCCTCCGAGACTTTGTTATCGGCCAATGTAATTTCATCTTTCAGAACCTTACCATTGTGAATCAATAATTGTTGCCCACATGGATAATTATCTTTTCCTTGCACATCTTCAATATTTTTCTTGACTGCCATAATCTAGTATCATAAGAAGTTTCATAATGGTTATGAACACACACATGAAAAGTACTTCCATACACAGGAAGAGGGGAATGAGGTATAGGAAAGAGGTCAACAAATTAAAAACATCAGCAAGAGGTCAACAAATTTGCAATCAATAATGATACAAGTGACCAGGTATAGACAATTTATTACAATTCTTAGTAAAAGCAATCAAAAGGTGTGTTTTTTCACAAATAAAGGAAACCAGATTCAAGAATCCAAACCATGGATTTCCATTAGCAGGAGGGGAATCAGGTCAAATTTCATTTTGAGCAAACCATCATGCGCAAGCTCAACTGAATTGGTTTGAATTATTACAGCATAAAAATGATCCATTTATGAGGATTTTGTTAATTAAAACTGAAGTCACTTCAATCAGAGAACAAGTGGTTGAAGCTAACCTCTCAAATCTATCTATGGCTGTTTCATGACACTTGACCATTGATGTAATCGGACCTAAACTAGTGATGTAAATTCAATTGATTGTTGCGTGTGAACGGACAGAAATCATCATTAAAAATAACATAATGGAAGTTATGTTTTTAATCAAGGTTAGCGAATAGGACAAAGACATCTCCTGTAAAAAGTAAATAAAAGGCGGACAAAGCAGTTATGAGTTAACTGGATAAGATAACAGTGTCATAATAAAATGTCACATCATAGACCTACTGGTTGACAGTTAGAAGTAAATAAAGTAAACATATTAAGGAGGTCGATTACCTTCCAAGCACTGTTGGGTCATCAATGATAACACAATTTTCTCTTAAGCAAACCCACATGGCATCCAGATCATCAGCGTTCAACAAAAGATCCGATTGTTTCTGCATCAACAAACCATTACTTTAGATACACATTTCTATAACGTCACCAAAACAGCTAAAATTAAGCAATTAATCATGAAAAATACACTATTTGAACAAGAAAGTTGAAATTTAATAAAGAAACAAAACTCTCTAAGTTATTGCATAATAATTTATAATTTGGACCTGAATACAATGCAACTAAAACACAAACGAAAAAAGCGATAGCGGAATATATGAATATGGTTACCTTTAGAAAACGGTACTTCGCCAACCTTTGGACTTTACGGCTGATGGAACCATCCTCAGGTTTCTGATAATATGAATATCACATAGGACAGTCAGAAACGAAAATGGAAACAAATCTTTTTGGACGAAAGAGAATTTGAGTGGAAACATCATAATAAGCTAATAGTTTATAGTTCTGGATAGAGTAGAGATCGCATGATCATTTTTTGAAATTTTCTTATAAGTTTTGTCAACATCATAATAAAGTTATTGTTTATAGCTTATGGATTTGTCGGCCAAAAGGTCGGAAATCTATGATTACCCCAAAAATAATAAAACATATTTACATTTTGTTCAACAATATTCCTGGAACTGCTCTTTTCAATGTACGAAAAAACACTCACCCTACCAAACTCTGCAATAGCAAACATGTATTACATGATAATCGTAAGTTTGATTTTAGTCTACAAGTTCTCTTTATGTTGGCATTAGTAAGAAGCATTTTTGGAATTCGATTAATAGCAAAACAAATTAAGCTTAAATCTTACATAAGTTCATAAACTCAAATGGATAAGCTTATAAGCCATAAAAAATGACCTTACGAGCTTTTCAAAATTTCAATAAGCTCATAAGCCCATCAAATAAGCCAAGACATATAATCAATAGACTCAGGCTACTTAAAAACAACCATACAGTTAAGTTTTGGGTAAACTACGTTAACACTTGGAATGAGCCAATAGTTGCTACCAAAATGAAAGCACAATTCAACACGGTATTATTATCTAAACACAAACAACAGCCACGTCAAACTTATTTAAATCTTGTTAGCCTACATTCACGCAAACCTTAATTATCCGTAAAACAACAATGCCCTCACTAACTAAAACTTTAACTCTATATTTTCGCCTAATATCGCAATATCACTACTCCAAAACCCTTACAACGGGCAAAGAACAACAATGTAACTAATTGTAAATCTTACATCAGATCATAATAACATTATTTAAATATTAATTAAAAAATAAGGGGAAATAAAAATGAATGGATATATACCCATGGGAGTTTCGAAACCCACTTTCAGCGTCAGTTGAACCGCTATACATTTTATTATCAAACTTTATTTTATAAAATTAAATGAATGAATGAAACCCTAGAAATGAGTTATTAGTTCAAGGTAACTAGTTTTTTCACTGTGTGTGTGATCTATGAGACGGAGATATAAGGGGGGGGGGGGGTGTTTTTTGTTTAAATAAACTTAATTTAGATACACATTTATGATATGGTTACAATTAAATGTGACTATACACATTAGGTTTTGGCAAGAAAACACACACTAAACTTTAGACATACATATTAACTTACGTGACCATATGTATCGAATTTTGGTTACACTTAATCATGTATGCCGATGGTTTAGTGTGACCATATTTGACATTTGGTCACACTGTTCAAGTGTGTGACATATATTTGTCACTTTTAAATGTATATCGTGATTAATGCTTCAAACTTACTTTTCAGTTGTCACACATTTCAAATTCATATGTGGCTAAATATTCAGCAAAAAATAGCAGTCACTTTTAAATAATGTGTGACAAACTTGACTATATGATTTAGCCACATACACAATTACTTCATGTGACCATATATGGATTTTGGTTACACTGTTCAATTATGTGACATACATTTGTCACATATGTATATATATAGTGTGACTAATGTTTCAAACTTATTTGTATCTGTCACACATCCCAAATTATAAGTGACTAAATAATCAACAAAAAATTACCAGTTACCTCTAGTCACATAAATATTCAAATGTGTGACAATGAAATTCCAAAATGGTCACACAAAATGAGTTCAAGTGTGGCTGTTTATTTTATTCTGGTACATTTAGTCACATAAATATCTGACTGTGTGGCCGTTCAAAAAACAACATGTGTGACGAAATCCCAGATTTGTACTAGTGTTTGTTGTATATATATTTTACTCGTCCAAGGACGTATCTAGATTTACACTAATTTTTGTTTGTAACTTTTTAATCATATCTTGACGCCTCGAACAAAAGGGAACATCCATCAAGGGGAAGCATACACGCATTCATCATCACTTTTTCTCTTCAACAATCCTTTGCATTTCAACCAATGGAAGATGTCATTTTTTTATCTTATGGCTCTCCTATTTTTTTTATTATTATATATGTTGCACGCAACTAACCTTATTGTAGGTTAAGCTTTCAAATTTGATCCATGGATCCGTGTACATAATAAGAAACACTAACTAAGAGACGATCCGGAGGTCGGGGAGGATTAAACAAGTAGAAAGACATGTTAGATTAAATGAGAGAAAAAGGAAAGATGTGTGCTTCTAGAGAGAGAAAGGAGAGCACACACACTTTATGAGATGTTACATAATGAATCCTCACCCCTCCATGGAAGTATGGAGGGGGTATTTATAGGTCAAGACAAGGGACGCTATACTAACTTAACAATTCTAGTCCCTGCGAGTCTTGCCTAATGATAACTAGTGTAATTCCGTATAAGTCAACATATTTTAAGGTTAACAATCTTCCCCTAATATGTGGACAAACGAAATTACTTACAATGTTCCTATCAAGTACAAATACAACACAAATAAAGTCTTTCAAAGCGCTTCCAAAGTTGAAGATGTCTTCTGAGTTCTCCTGGTCTTGAAACTTGTACTCCGGCTTGGATCTTCAGTGTCTTTAATTGTACAGGAACCATTGTAGTATGCATGAGTTGGAATAACTTCCCCTCAATTCATGCAACATGTCTTGAAAAGCTTTCTTCTTAGACTTCTTTTTGGCAAAGTTTCTGAATCAGCTTCCCCCCAAACCAACATCCCTATCTTGAGCAGATTATTAAACTTTAATGTAGCTAGAAAAAAACTTCTATTTGACATTTACGTGCACAACGTAAGCAGTGGAATTGTGTAGAAGTAGAAAACCACATCAACTACTACTGCTACTTATCATTAG